>JAXQQM020058971.1:287500-408737 GCA_034641835.2 Pinus albicaulis
TCATAACAAAAATAGGCAAAGTCAAACAACAAAAATGGTCCACTCTCTTTTCATTTTCTAATATTATAATGAAGTTTTATTAGAGACACTGTTTGTTTGTTTTGGTTAGAATAGGGTTTGTTCTTGGTTTTATGCGAATTTCAATTTATCATATGTAGCATGTTGAGAAATGAGAAAGAATAATGTGTGACATTTATCTTGCAGAAATTGATGCTCAATGAAAGGATACATAGTTTAACCAAGCTACAATACACTTTGGTAAAGGTGGAGGAACATCTTAAAAAACTGCTTAAGAATACACCATATGCAAAGTTTGACCATAAGCAATATATGCATTTTTCTTTTGTAGATATGTTATTTTTTCTACCCAAGATATCAAAAGAAAAATACTGATATTGTAGAAATTGTTTTAGGACGTCATTAAGGTCGATTTTTCTGATGTCCTATTTGATTGATACTTTTTCATATGTCAGGAAGGCTTTAAATATGAATTAATATGTTCATGAAACAAATCAGATTCAAATTTTATAGATATAAAAGATAAAAACAAATGTCAATGTCTTTGTTTGATTGTTACTTGACTCTGCGGTGGGCAGGTTACAGGAAATGTGATTGGAAAAACGATGGGGAGATGATGCATATCATGTCTTAGATATGGTTCATTCGCTGTTAAAGATTGCTTAGACACCTAAGCCATCGACTTTGGAAATGTTTCTAGTAGGAATTCCTATGGTTTTTAATGTTGTGATTATTTCACTTCATGGTTATTTTGGGCAAGTAAATGCTTTAGGAATGCCAGACATGACATGGGTGGACAGGTAAACAATTTTTTTATAATTGCAATTTCCATTCCATGATATCCTTTCTTTATTGTTTAATTGTATTTTAAATGCTTATTTTGATTTTCTTGTCTTTTAACTATGAAATTGAAAATACTTAGTACCATGTCCATTTAAACAACAACCAAAGCTTGAAGATGAAATTAGTATTACACTATATTTATTGGAATATTTATAGCTATTTTGTGTTAAAATATTTTCATGACTATCAGAAAAATTTACTTTCATGTTGTTATTTGAGTACATGTTGTTTATATACTTGACTAAGTTCATGCATTAGAAAATGAAATGTTGTTGTGAATAAAATGACAAGGATTAAACATCACACCTCAAATTATTTTTTTTCACAAGTTATCTATAGTTTGAGCTTTTTAGCACATAACTTAGTTGACATGATTGTTCCTAAGCTTTCCTTGAAAGTTGAATACTAGGTCACTAAGGTGTTCTTTTCTATATATGGTGATATTTTATTTGCTTTCTTTATACAGGTTATCTAGCCACATTATAGTGGCAATTATCGCCACAATGAAGATAATTTGTTCGAGTTTCTTACTTGTATGGAGAAAAATGGCTTTGACACTTATGGTATTGAGGTATATGTTGTATAAATTATTTATAGTCTAATTTAGTTTATATTCTAGTGTTCATTGTTTTTCATGTTTTACACTGTGGATTGTATCTTCTTTTGTTTTCAGAGAATGAACACAATATTGATGGTAAGAAGCATGAATTGGAAAAAGAGGGGAGCAATAACATTGGAGCGAGAAATGCAAAAGGAGAGAGGAGAACTGGTCTGGTGATACTCTTAGAGCCAATATCCCACATAAGACACATATAAAGACTGATGGTCAAGTCTTCAGAGTTGGTGAATTCACCTGCAATGCCTTTGATCCGGATTTATGCAGGAACGCAACAGAATAAACACATAACCATAAATACAGAGATGCAGCGGAAATAACACTTCATTTCATTAATATCAAATAACAGAAAGATGCTTACAGACGTAATGGAAATAAAATAGCTAGGGTGCTGGTAGCGAATCTCTGAGAAGAGATGTGGTGGCTACAGACCTCTGAACTGCTTTACAATGAGGCGCGAGGGCCTATTTATTATTGAGAAACAATGGAGAACCCTAAACATCCCAAAAACCTAAACCTAGGAGATGAAGCGCCAAAACTATGGGCCCCGTTTGGGTAAATTGGTGTTTCAACTTCCCAGGGACGTAACTTTGGCATACTATCTCCGTTTGACGCACATGATACATCATTAGAAAGCTCTATCCGAGGACTACAACTTTTGTGATGATTTTGATCAAATTTAATACCCAAAAAACGTCGTTTAGGGCCTCAAAACGGCTCCGGAAGTTCAGGACCCGAAAAACTGCTAAAAATAGTAAGTTATGCCGAAACTGAAAAGCTGAAAGAGACAATGGTGGGGGGCCAAGTGGAATAGGTGGGTGGCCACCAATATCCACCTGGATCATTCCTCCCCCCTTAGGAAGCAATGGTCCCCATTGCGTTAAGTTCCTCCATGAGATGAGGAAATTTCTGCTGAACTTGGTCCTTGGTGAACCACTTTCCTTGGTGCAAGAGTTGGCCAGCTTTGACAACCCGATACAGTTGGATCTTCTGTTGGTGAGTGTTCTTGATTTGCATGTCTATGATACAATCTGTGGTGGCTTGTTCCATGTAGTCTGGGTTTAACTCTGTTGGTGTGAGTTGTTCTGCAATGTCCGAGGTGTCCAGTAGAGGTGGAAAGTAAGGACGAAGGCGATCCACATTGAAGACTGGGTGCAGACCAAGGAATGGTGGAATACTAAGCTCGAAGGCATTGTTACCTGCAGCCTTGGTGATGGTGTACGGCCCGTATCGGAGCGGGCGAAGCTTGCGGTGAGGTCCAGTGAGGCGCTCCTTCTGCAAATGTAGCCATACTTTGTCGCCCACTTGGAAGTGGTGTGGCACCCGGTGTTGATCATGGCGCTGCTTGTACTTCGCATTGGCTCTGTCCAATATATCATGAACCTGTTGGCGGATGTGTTGAATGCGCTCGATGAAGCTACTTGCTTTGTCAACTTCGGACTGGACATGAGCTGAATCGGCCTGAGCAGCTGCAAACGGCATGGCTATGTCAATGGGACATAGTGGTTGGAATCCCAAGCCCACCTGAAAGGGGCTATGGCCAATTGAACTGTGGAGAGCCCGGTTATAACTGTGTTGTACATAGGGGAGGATCTCGTCCCATGTGCGTGGATGCTTTGAGTTGTACATGCGCAGAATGTGTACAATCATTATGTTGACGACCTCTGTCTGGCCATCTGTTTGGGGATGGAAAGCTGTGGACTTGGTGAGCTTTGTGTCCAACATTGACCAGAGGCTGGACCAAAATATGCTGAGGAACCTGCTATCTCGATCTGATATGATAGACTGTGGGATCCCAAAGTGCACCCACACTCGTTCAAAGAAGAGTTTAGCAGTGGCTTCTGCTGTGATATTCTTCTTACAGGCCGCCATAATGGCCATCTTCGAGAATCTGTCAACGACCACGAAAACACAATCATTTCCATTCTTAGTAGAAGGTAGGCCCGACATGTAATCCATGGAGATGGATTCCCAAGGTCGACTAGGGGTAGGTAGTGGAGTATATAGGCCTTGCTTCTTGATGGTCGGTTTGGCAATGGCACAAGCAGTGCAGGATCTGATGTGCTTCTCAACATCCTTTCGAAGGTTCGGCCAATAGAAATACTTCTGTAGTATTTCTACTGTTTTCTCGACCCCGAAATGCCCAGCGACTCGACTGTAGTGTGCTTCCCATATCATCTTGGCACGCTCGCTTGAAGGAACACAAAGGTGTCCTAGGTGACATAAAAGTGCATCTTGGAGGTGAAAATTTGGAACTTGTGTGCCCCCTAAGAGTGCCTTGTAAGTGTGGCCGAATTCTGGGTCACTCTCATAGAGAAGCGGCCAATTAGAAGTCTCGTGCCCACAAGAGTTGAGCACGGTGGTGAGCGCCACGATCGGTGGTCGGCTGAGGCAGTCTGCAACATTATTGGTGCTACCCTTCTTGTATTTGATGTTCAAATGAAACTGTTGCAGATATGTGGACCACTTCTGATGGCGATCATTCTGCAACTTCCCTTGTGTCTGTATGAACTGCAGGGGCTGGTGGTCTGTGTGGATGATTGTTTCCTTCCCCAAAATGTAATGCTTCCATTGTCGACGGGCTTGCACAATGGAATACATTTCTTTGTCATAGGTGGGATACTTGCGAACTGTCTCAGACAATGTCTCACTGTGATATGCCACTGGATGTCCCTGTTGAGTAAGAACTGCCCCGATAGCATAGTCAGAGGCATCTGTCTCGATCTCAAATGGCTGCTGCAAGTCTGGTAAGGTGAGCACTGGGGCAGAACAGAGGCGATTTTTCAATTCTTTGAACGCCTTCTGTTGAGGTTCCGACCAAAATAATTTTGCTCTCGCTCCTCCTTTGGTGACTTGACTCAAGGGCCAAGTGATATGAGAGAATCCCAGCACGAATCTACGGTAGAAATTAGCAAGACCCAGAAAGCTGCGAAGCTCTGTTATAGTAGTCGGGGGTGGCCAATCCCGAATGACTTGGATCTTGGCTGGATCCACATGCACCCCCCTTTCATCAATAATGTATCCCAGATATTGAACCTGGGTCATGCCAAACGTGCACTTCTCCAAATTGGCACACAACTTGTGTTGCCGCGGTGTTTGGAGGACTTGTCGGATGTGATGAAGGTGCTCTTCCCAAGTCTTGCTGAAGATCAGAATGTCATCCAAGTACACCACTACGAATGAGTTGGTGAATAGCCGCAAGATGTCGTCCATCATCCTCATGAAGGTTGCGGGAGCATTCGTCAACCCGAAAGGCATGACCAGCCATTCAAAAAGGCCTTCCTTAGCTTTGAAGGCGGTCTTCCACACATCAGAGGGTTCAATTGGTACCTGGTGATACCCAGACTTCAGGTCGATCTTACTGAAATATTTTGCACCTTGGAGTTGGTCCAGAAGGTCATCAATCCGTGGGATTGGGTACCTATTCCGGACAGTGATCTTGTTCAGCGCCCGATATTCAATACAGAGTCTCCACGTCCCATCCTTCTTCTGTACCAACACAATCGGGCTCCCACGGGGCGATGAACTTGGTCTGATGTGACCTTTCTGCAACAGCTCCTGAATCTGCCTCTTGATTTCATCATTTTCCAGAACAGAGCGTCGATATATCGGTCCATTGGGTAGCGGCGCACCTGGGGTCAGATCAATCGGGTGCTTGACCTGACAGTGCAGAGGAACCCCTGTGGGTGAGGTGAAGATGTCCCCGTACTCCTCCACAACCTTATCCATTTGTTGTTGTTGTGCAGAGGAGCCCTGTCTGGAGGTCGTGGCCACGGTCTTCTTCTTGCCCTGGGGGCGGATCATCAGGAAAACGAATTTCCTGGTTTGGGAAATGAGCTTACTGCATTGTTTTGCAGTAACCAAAGAGATAGCGGCAGGAGGTGGTACCTCTGCTATCCTGTACAACTTATTTCCCAAAGTAACAATAACAGCACGAGGTCGAGACTCATACACAGCATGACGCTTCCACAAGTATGGTTGTCCTAATAATACATCGAAAACATCAATAGGAGCAACGTCACATAATACCTCATCTGTGAAGGGCTTGATGCTATAAGGAAGGCGGCACTGCTGGCTGACGCGGAGATCTCGTCCTTGGTGAAGCCACCCGATGGTGTATGGATGTGGGTGAGCTGTGGTCGGCAAGCCCAACCGCTTCACGGCGTCTGCTGAAATGAGGTTCTTTTGGCTCCCATTGTCGACAATGAACTGTACAGGGGAGCCCTTTACCCACATCTGGGAGTGGAAGAGACGTTCCTCCTCCTCTGGATCTTCCGGTTCCTCCTTCTGGACCTTTGTAGTGGCAACAGTGGCGTTGGGCTCCGCATCAATAATCTGTTTCCCTTTTCAATTCCCCTTTTCAGGTTCTGATTCGGAGTCGGAGCATGCATCTGACTCAGAAGCCCTCATCTCGGCCACTAGCGACTGCTTGGCCCGACACTCACTTGTGTTGTGAGTGGAGCTCTTATGGAACTCACACCACTTTCCCGTGTCCTTCTTTGGCTTTGCGGTGTTGTTCTTGTCTTGTGGCTTTGATGGGTTGTCTTTAGCCGCCATGCTCTGTCCTTTGTTTTGCGGTTTGGAAGCACATTTTCCTTGCTTTTGATTCGCAGATCCAAAGTCTCGCTTCTTCTGTTTGAATTTCTGCTCAATCTTGGCAGCATACCGGTATGCCGTACCAAGCGAAGAGATGTCGAGGAACTCCATTTCCTCCTGAATGTATCTGTGCAGACAACTGCGATACTTTAGCACCAAATGTTTCTCTGAATCTTTGATACCCAACTTTGTGCGCAGGGTATGGAACAGATTCGTCAGCTCGTGCACATCTTGATCCCTTTGTTGTCGCAACGTGGTCCATTGTATGTACTTGTCCTCATAGCTCCCCACGGGATAGTACTGTTCCTTGACGGCGTCTCGGAAAGAATTCCAAGTTGGTACGGCCGAGAAGAGAGAGGGTTCTGTCTGGTCCTTGTTCTCACAGTAGGTTTCCCACCAGTCCTTAACATGGGGGGTAGCTTTGAGGAGTGCAAAAATAATCTTCTCACGGTCTGAAAAGTCATGAACAGAGAAATATCCTTCTAATAGATTCAACCATCTATCTACGGCATCTGCGTCTATTTGACCCTCAAATATGGGAATGTCAAAATTTACTTGTACCTTAAAGGGAGTCGCAACTCCGGAGTGGCTACTGGATGCAGATGCGCCGCCGGTGGGCAGCCGTTGAAGGATCTGAGCAAAGCTATCCATCATCGCGTTCCTTTGTTTTTCGAGGGCCTCCTCGAACAATATTTTGATAGGATCTCCTGCTCCCTCATCTTTCTTTTCGTCCCCCATGGGCGTCCATCGAGGTTTGCGAGGCTGATCTTGCAAAGGTTCCACCAGATCAAGCCCTAGCTCCTTATACCCCGACCTCGTTGGGGACATGCAAAGAAGGATCGAGAAAAAGCAGACCGCTCTGATACCACTGATCCGGATTTATGCAGGAACGCAACGGAATAAACACATAACCATAAATACAGAGATGCAGCGGAAATAACACTTCATTTCATTAATATCAAAGAACTGAAATTTGCTTACAGACAATGGAAATAAAACTAGCTAGGGTACTGGTAGCTATCTCTGAGAAGAGATGTGGTGGCTACGGACCTCTGAACTGCTTTACAATGAGGCGCGAGGGCCTATTTATTATTGAGAAACAATGGAGAACCCTAAACATCCCAAAAACCTAACCCTAGGAGATGAAGCGCCAAAACTATGGGCCCCGTTTGGGTAAATTGGTGTTTCAACTTCCGAGGGACGTAACTTTGGCATACTATCTCCGTTTGGCCTTTTGTGATACATCATTAGAGGAAATCTCTGCTCCAGAGAGTACAACTTTGGTACAAATTTTCATGCAAAAAACGTCATTTAGGGCCTCAAAACGGCTCCGGAAGTTCAGGACCCGAAAAACTGCTAAAAATAGTAAGTTATGCCAAAACTGAAAAACTGAAAGAGACAATGGTGGGGGCCCAAGTAGAATAGGCGGGTGGCCACCAATATCCACCTGGATCAGCCTTGAAAACACAACGATAATGTTTGAAGTGATGAAACATCATTTCATGTGTAAATTGTAGTCCAACTAATATTAAGTTGGAAAATCGTATTGTAATACTTTAACATTTCATATAATATAATTTATGTGATTGAAATTATTTATAGTTTCACTTGATATTGTTTAGTATTGTAATTAAAATATGTGACTTTGTGTTTTCATATTAGATGAATATGTACATTGTATGAAATTTTTAAAATCATACAAATTAATTTATGTTGATTAATAATAAACACAAAATCAATTTAAAACTACTAAATTAATAGTTTATATTGATTAATGATGAACACAAATAAAATGAATATACGACTAAATTAGTCATTTATAATGATTATTAATGAAATTAAATGAAATGAATATAAACTACTAAATTAGTCGTTTATATAATGAATAAATGACTACTGCAAATGACAATTTTGTGACTACAAATGACAACTAAATTTTGCATATATATGACTATTAGTAGCTAATTTACAGTATCTTATAACACAACTAAAATTTATTCATATTTCTTTAGTCATTAATTGGTTTCAAACGATGACTAAAATTTGCATATATATGACTATTAGTAGCTAATTTACAGTATCTTATAACACAACCAACATTTTGGTCATATTTCTTTGGTCATTAATTGGTTTTCTCGGGTGATCATATAGTAATATATTTGGTCATTAATTGTGACAATTAATGATCAAATCAAAGATTAAGTAATTTTTTACAGCAGTCAATACAATTGTGTGTACGGAGACATACATGCTCGCAAAACCCGGCACTTCAGCGAAACCACCCGGTGCGGTTTTAAGAAACCGCATCGGTTCGCCTATAAAACCTCGCACACTGGAACAGAGTTAAAAAAACAAATACATAAAAAAAAAACATTTTTCACTTTTCAGTGCTCCAAATCTCTCAAGCACTGGTGCAACTTTTCCTTGTTTGAGGCGCCCTGTCATCGATTTTCCCATTGTAGGCACTATTGTTGTGCATTGCCCACCATCTCCATTTTGAATTTTTCAAAACGGTGGGAAAATTTAGTTTTGAAAATTCTACAGCATTGACCAAATGTATAGGTATTTTTATCTCTTTTCAATAATTAATCCTTTTAGCGGATTAGAATTGTAAATTAGCTTAAAATTAACCTTTAAAAAAAAAAAATCATCGCACGGTGCGCTCAAGCCGTTCGGCTCACACCATTTGCGGTGCTTCCTATAAATTTATAGGTTGCACCACCACCAGTGCTAACGATATCCGCATCAGCTCCGGGGCGGTACCGAAAGGCGCACCAAAATTTTTTAAAATTTTAAAAAAGTGTGGTGTGATCGGTTACCCAACCGCACCATTGACCCTGTCCAATAGCGGCAATGTGATGCATTGACATAAATATCCACCCCAAGGCAGGTAATTTTGTCAGCGCATCGCATTCTGGCATTTAAACTTGGTCAACGATGCGGCCTGGTAAAATACTGCACCGTTGACTATGTACTGATTTCAGGAGGTTGGTGCACTGACCATACTATATGCCCCAAGGCTTATAGTTTGGTCAGCGCACCCCTCCCCCCGACATTGATCCATAGTCAACGGTGTAGGTTGTTATACCTCCACACCGTTGGCTTTGGAACAATGCCAGGAGGGCGGTGCGCTTAAAATTTGCAGGTGCACTGCCTCCGGTGCGCTAAATATTTTCTGGTGCACCACCTCTGGTGCGCAACAATAAAAGACGCACTGTGACTAGTTCATGCTTGTTTTTTGTGGTGCACCAACTGTTTTTTTTTTTCAAAAAAAATTATATATGTATATTCCTAAATACATGTCTCAGTTAATAAAAAAATTGTATTTAATATGTCAATCATTTAGAGACGTGAAAGGAGAGAAGAGAAGGAACATCAACAATAGGCAAACCAATATAATATGGTTCGCCCGTGGGCGGCGCGAGAGAGGGAGAGAGATACGTACCCTCGCCCTATTATAGCAGCTACCCAGGGGCTCCTAAGTTAGATAGGCTTCCTCAGGTTCTATGAAGAGGCTACTTCCCTAAAGGGCCATGGTTTGTTTTCGCGACATCTTATCCACAGGTGGAATGCCCACCTACGGGCTTTCTGGGTTGGTCCTAACCAGTGGTACGCGCCCACTAAGGAGGAAATCTATTTCATTACAGGGCTATCGAGCAGAGGGGTGGACTTTCCCTCATTCCCAGAGGTTCTAGTTGGCTATGCAGCAAGGAGTCAGTTGGTGTATTCCCAGAGATACATTAGCGCGGATATACTGTCTCCTTCAAATTTTCAGGTCTCCGGAGGTCAGTTACATATTGATGCATTTGGTAGTGAGGAGGTGAGGTGCCTCTCACTTTTGATTTCAACCATTTCACATAACACCAGTGACGGGCAACGCATTAGTTTCCTGCTTCTATATTATGTTGATTATTTAGTACATGAGCCACGACTTGTCAGGAGGTTTGCCATTTTTTTGCGGCAGTTATGTACAACCTTAAATAAATGTCATGCTCATGCACAAAGGAGTATCAAATTCCCTTTTTATTCAGTGCTATTTTGTTTATTTTTTGAGAGGTTTCGAGAGACGAGACCTACTATTGTTCGACAACCTCGTAGGCCGATTTTGGTTGCACGGATGTACATTTGGGGAAAGATGATGCCCAAGAGGGGTGAGAATGAGTTTTCTGCGAGGATATCGCATGATGCACTGGAGTTGCTAGCCAGTGTTGACGAGCATCCCTTCGTTATGGTCCCCTGTCCTTATGCTGGTTTGGATTGGTGAGGGTGTGACAACCTCCTATTCACAGATGATGATTTGTCGGATGATAGAGGTAATATTACTGTTTTATTTAAATTTATTCTAACATGTTCTTTAACTTTTTTTTATTAAACTGTTTAATGAAACTGTCTAATTATTGTTGTGTAATTGTATCTATTTTGCAGAAATTGTGTCTCTTGATGGCGATGACATGCCCATGCCACCAAATGATCCAGGTCTGGATCTTGATGATGATTAGGATATGGCAGATGTCGAGGATCATGAGGCCGGTGCAGACGAACCTGCTCCTGCTGGTGCGCCGGTACCGCCTTTTGCTAGGCGTGGTAGGCTTGATAGTATAATGAGGATGGAATTGGGTGACCAACTCTGTGCATTGTTTGTTGAGGCAGGAATCAAGGCCGCTACTATGAGATACATATAGGTTGATGCTAGGCTGGTACATATGTGGAGAGGCATGCCGCATGACATGTACAGCCTAATGCGGCATGTCGTAGGAGGTACGACCTTAGTTACGCAGTTGAGGAGGTCCCTTGCATGTTATAGGTGTGGTCGAGATGCAACACATGATCGACAGTCCGCGAGCAGTGACGCATCATCTGATGATCAAGATCAGGGGAGTGATCATCGTTCACCACGCGCCGCAATAGATGAGCATCCTGCAACATCAACCAACAGTGATCATGGAGAGCAGGCTGGACCATTGGCCACGTCGAGTTAGCAGCTTGCAGCATCCAGTAGTACTCATGATCATGAGCAGGCTGGACCATCGACCATGTCGAGTCATCACGATGAGTAGCCGACAGTTGATCCTGATCAGCATGAGGCACCAGTACGAGATCAACATGCACATGATGATCAACATGTATCTAAGCTTCATGTTGAGGCTTCACCATTGACTGAGCAGGCCTCAACTAGTACTGCTATTGATGATCTACCACCAGATGATGTATGACATTTATATTACAGTTGTATATTTCTGACATTATATATATATATATATATATATATATATATATATATATATATATAGTCCATGTATTTTATGTTCATGTTGTAGTTGTACTTAATTTACATGTTGGTGATCGTCATGATGTGTATACTGTTAGGTCATGTTAGATATGTTCATTTAATGTGCAACTTGCAGATATATGTGTATGTGATAGCAGTTATTTGACATGAGATGTATATTTGATATTTGTGTTGTGAGGATGTTATAAAATGTTAATTGTGTTTTGTTAGATGATCATGATCACGATGATGTTAGCAAATTTGAATGTGTTTTTTAGTTGAATGTGATGCTTGTACGATGGTTATCATGATCGTGATGTTTATTAATTAATTTAATATTAAATGATCATGATATTTATTAAATATTATGTCGTGATTGTAATTGAAATTTTAATTTTAATTGTATGTAAAATTGTAAAATTGTATTTGTATTTGTAATTGTAATTTTAATTGTAATTGTATGTAAAATATTTGTAAAATTTTAATTGTAATTGTAATATTTAATATATTGTGAAATTATTGTAATTGTAATTTTAATTGTAATTGTAATATTTAATTTATTGTGAAATGATTGCAATTGTAATTTTAATTGTAAGTGTATATATGTAAAATTGTAAAATTGTAATTGTAATTCTACTTGTATGTAAAATTCTAAAATTGTAATTGTAATTGTACGTGAAATTATAAAATTGTAATTCTAATTCTAATTCTAATTCTAATTAGTAAAATATTTTTTTTAAATTGCAATTCTAATTCTAATTGTATGTAAAATTTTTGTAAAATTTTAATTGTATGACTGTGAAATGATTGTAATTGTAAAATTGTAATTGTAATTGTAATTATATGTAAAATTCTAAAATTGTAATTGTAATTGTATGTGAAATTGTAAAATTGTAATTGTAATTGTAATTGTATGTAAAATATTTGTAAAATTTTAATTGTATTAATGTGAAATGATTTTATTAAAATTTTTAAATTTGTAAACTTGTAAAATTTTAAATAATTATAAAATAATAAATCTAGAATAATATGAATTTTTGTAACATAATAAAGTTTAGAAAATAATGCAAATAAATTCATGTACTTTAAAATTATCATTATTTTATTATGATCTTACATACAAAATAATAGAACTTTATACAGTACGCCATTGTTTTTGAGATCAACATAATTGCAAATTATCAAGTGAAATATGAATTTTAACATTAACACAATGCAAATTACCAATTAATTCAAAATACATATTATAATGTTTTGAAAAACCCATCTTAAAAAGTATAGATATTGATGAAATAACACATGTACCATATCACTCTCGGTTCTAATGATCACCCTCATTATCTTCTAGCTCGCATGGCATGATAACACTATTGTTCTCAAAAATATGTTTTGATCTAGGGTCATGTCTCAATACGAACCACCAATCACTATCTAAAACATCTAGGTAAAAAAACACCTGGTTGTAGTGTTTGGGGAAAACATAGGGCTCCTTAGCTTCATCCCACATCTCTCTAGAGTTGATACATATCAGCCTACTATCGCGATCTTCCTTTACATTATTCCGATCAAAGGTGTCCCACCACTTGCACCTAAAAGTAACACATTGGAAAGAAGAGAAATCCACTTCAATGATCTCTTGTATTTTTCTGACGTAACCTAACGTCCCTCGTACTAGGTTTTGATCACAGTGGCTAGATTGACTAGATTGATCGAACTCGACTTCCACTCCACAGTATTGTGTGATGTGTCCATCATTGGCATTTTCTGTGTGAAAATGGTGTCCATATGCCCACATAGATGGGAACAAATGCACTTATAAAAAAGTCAAAAAATCATAGTGTCATGTGTCTATAATAACCCAACAGTTAAAACATGAAATATAGATGTAATTACATTTGAAATGTGCATTATTAAGTTTCAAATGTACATATAAATTAAATATATTATTACCGATTTGTTGCACCCAATCCCTACGTTTAGTGCATCCTCTTCAGCACGTGGGTAACAACCGGTTGCACTGTATTTCTCTATGACTTGGTCAACAACCCAACTGTTGGGGCATATTTTTGGCATACTTTCTTTTAAATGATCGGGATAAGGCACACTTATACCATTGAACCGTCTAAATTATTTCCTATCACTATCCCATTTCATCCTCTTTTGTTCATACAATGCGACCCACGGTTGTGTCGCTTCGGAATTGTAAAGAAAGAATTTATTGATTGCTTCAATTTCTGCATTCGCTGATGAAATCAAACCAACATTATATAGTACATAGATATCAAAATATACATTATATCGAATTTCAGCATGAATATTTACTTTGTGTAAATTTGAAAAATTATAAGTCACTTACTCTTTATCGAGCGCTTTTTTCCACTCGTTTGGAGAAACTCCCCCTTCTCTTTTTTCGTCATCCCTTTCATCGTCCCAAATCACCGCACCTGGTCTGTTGTCGATCTGCTTGATGTACTCACTAGCATAATAGAAAGACTCATACGATATGTACCCCTCTGCCATATACCACTCGGGTTTTTCCCCTTGTCAAACAAAACCTTTCAATTTCTTCATGTACCTCTCTAAGAAGAAAATCCAATGACAAGAAACCACCCCAACTAATTCAACCTCATCTACTAGGTGGATTAGAAGTTGAACCTGTAAGTCCATGAAACTTGTCGGCAGTTCCTTCTCAAACACACAAACAATCTCAACTATCTCTTGACACCATCGTGGAATGTTAGCCACATGAATCTCCTTTGACGTGATCCAACGTACAAATTCAGATAATTTAGATATGGCACGTTCTAGGTCCTAAGGGAATTCATGTTTCACACACTCACGCACGAACAAAGGATAATGACACTGCTAAGTTATAAACACGTGCAATAATATACAAAATTAGTTATGTTTTATGATCCTTGCATGGGATACAATTTATTAATATAAAAAATAATAAAATCATGATTTTGACGTTATACGTACTCTTAGAAGCTTTAGATGGTCATGCAATTTCAACCCTAAAAAATGGCCAACCACGGTGAAGCAGCGCCGTAGTGAAGACCCATATGAAGATGGCACTGTCACACCCATTATAACTTCCTTTGCCAAAGAAAGATCATATTTTTTTAAAATCCATGGGACATCACCTTCTTTGAAACACCGTGAGTTAGAGGGACCAGCGCCTACCTCTGATCCTGTACTTTCTAATTGTCTTGGCCAATGTTCCTTTTATTTTTTGAAGTAATAAGATCTTTCCTAACAGCCAAGTGTCACTTTGTTTCAATGATATGTTCCTCCATAAAGAATATGAAACATTTTTAAATATATGCATGTGATCTAATAAGTGGGTAATCTTAAGATGCTCCCAATATGCGAGGTTATAAAATATAGATTTCCTTTTCATCCCAATGGGCAATTTCTCAACATAAGTGTCGAAAAATTATGGAGCATCAAACATAGGCTCCCATTTGAATCGAACATTTCTATGAACTCTTTCTCCTTCTCTCTCTCATATGCTCTAAGCCATTCACCTAGTGTCATTATTGGAGGCCTTTGTGTTCTCTCTCGTTTACCATTGAAAGTGGATGCTGCTCTTCTATAAGGGTTTTCTTCTGGGAGGAATACCCTGGAGCAATCATACACTGGCTTTCATAGGTCCTTGGACCATCTAGCTTTCAGAGAAGGTCCACAACATTTACATCCAAAATACCCTTTTGTTACAAGACCTGCAAGATTATTATATACCATTTTATGCATGGCAAGTTAAATAATATCATAAAGATCAGAAAAATTACAACGAATTAAAAAATTAATATGTGAAAGAATATTCTTACGTATATAAACAAATAAATAAATTAAACATATAATTTACCAGAGAAAACTCCTAAGCCTGGATAATCATGTGTTGTGTAAGCACATATGCCATACAACGTAAAACTCCTCTCTGCTGCGATGGGTCTTGATACATCGTATACATTTATCCCATCCCATAATTCCTTCAATTCATCTACGAGTGGTTGTAAGTAGACATCCATATTCTTCACTTGTCTTATACCAGGGACTATGAGAGCCAACATAAGATGTTCATTCTTCACAGACAACCATGTGGGGATATTGTTATTGATCACTACTACACGCCAAACATAATAGTTGGTGTTCTGGAGGGAATATGGGTTGACGCCATCCATGGATATGCTGAGTCGTAGACTTCATACTTCATCCTTGAATTTTTCGGGCCATGTATCCTCTATATGCTTCATGGCTATTGAATCAGTTGAGATTCACATAACTCCCAGCTCACTTCTGTGTGAGGCATGCCATCCCTACAACATAGCTAATTCTTTGCAACGAAAGAGCCTTTGAATCCTTGGTATTATAGGCATGTGCCTTAATATCTTAAAAGGAGGATGACGTGATTTACCCTTATTTTTTATTTATTATACTTGTCATGCCCACATTTCAGACATATCTCTTTGTATGCATATTCTCCTCTATATAGAATACAATCATTTGGACATGCATGATATGATATGTACTCAACACCCAACATTTTCAACAATTTATTTGTCTCTTCGCAGCTATCGAGAAAGACATTATCACTTGGAAGAACTTTATCGTTGAATAACCGGTAGTTGGTGATCATGGAAAATATTAATAAATTTACATTAATGCCGATATAATTTACTGTTCATAAAATTGACCATTTGTAATGTTCATTTTGTACTGATTATATTTCTCAAATTTATATAAGGGAGGAATTTATGGTAACTTAACTCAAAATTTTCTAGAAAAATGCATTCGAAAAACCAAAATTTGCTTTCAATTTATACAGTAACATCGTTGTCCCCAACTGGGTAGGCTTTGATTGACCGCCAGGTCCAAAGAGAGAGGTGGTGGAAGAAAATTTAAGGCTTTTGAAAAAGGTGTCAGCAATATGAGCATCATCCCCTAGCTGATCATCATTTTGGAATGCATCTAACAACATTGTCTCCATGGCAGTCGTATCCCTTAAGTAATCATCCATACCAAACTCTATTTTATTGCCTCCATTACCAACTTGTGAAGAACTACTATTGTTGTAGTCATTCCTAATCATCTTGGCCAATGTTTCTTTTAGTTTTTGAAGTAATAAGATCTTTCCTAACAGCCAATGTGTCACTTTATTTTGATGATATGTTCCTCCATAAAGAATATGAAACATTTTAAAATATATGCATGGGATCTAATAAGTGGGTAATCTTAAGATGCTCCCAATATGGGAGGTTATAAAATATAGATTTCCTTTTCATCCCAATGGGAAATTTCTCAACATAAGTGTCGAAAAATTCTGGATCATCAAACATAGGCTCCCATTTGAATCGAACATTTCTATGAAATCTTTCTCCTTCTCTCTCTCATATGCTCTAAGCCATTCACCTGGTGTCATTATTGGAGGCCTTTGTGTTCTCTCTCGTTTACCATTGAAAGTGGATGTTGCTCTTCTGTAAGGGTGTTCTTTTGGGAGGAATACCCTAGAGCAATCATACACTGGCTTTCATAGGTCCTTGGACCATCTAGCTTTCAGAGAAGGTCCACAACATTTACATCCAAAATACCCTTTTGTTACAAGACCTACAAGATTATTATATACCATTTTATGCATGGCAAGTTAAATAATATCATAAAGATCAGAAAATTTACAACTAATTAAAAAACTAATATGTGAAAGAATATTGTTACGTATATAAACAAATCAATAAATTAAACATCTAATTTACCATAGCAAACTCCTGAGCCTGGATAATCATGTGTCGTGTAAGCACATATGCCATACAACGTAAAACTCCTCTCTGCTACGATGGGTCTTGATACATCGTATACATTTATCCCATCCCATAATTCCTTCAATTCATCTACTAGTGGTTGTAAGTATACATCCATATTCTTCAATTGTCTAATACCAGGGACTATGAGAGCCAACATAAGATGTTCATTCTTCACGGAAAACCATGGGGGGATATTGTTATTGATCACTACTACAGGCCAAACATAATAGTTGGTGTTCTGGAGGGAATATGGGTTGACGCCATCCATGGATATGCCGAGTCGTAGACTTCATACTTCATCCTTGAATTTTTCGGGCCATGTATCCTCTATATGCTTCATGGCTATTAAACCAGTTGAGATTCACATAACTCCCAACTCACTTTTGTGTGAGGCAAGCCATCCTTGCAACATAACTAATTCTTTGCAAAGAAAGAGCCTTTGAATCCTTGGGATTATAGGCATGTGCCTCGATATCTTAAAAGGAAGACGACGTGATTTACCCTTCTTTTCTTATTTATTATACTTTTCATGCCCACATTTCAGACATATCTCTTTATCTGCATATTCTCCTCTATATAGAATACAATCATTTTGGACATGCATGATATGATATGTAATCAACACCCAACATTTCCAACAATTGATTTGCCTCTTCGCAGCTATCGGGCAAGACATTATCACTTGGAAGAACTTTATCGTTGAATAACCTGTAGTTGGTGATCATGGAAAATATTAATAAATGTACATTAAAGCCGATATAATTTAACGTTCATAAAATTGACCATTTGTAATGTTCATTGTGTAGTGATTATATTTCTCAAATTTATATAAGGGAGGACTTTATGGTAACTTACCTTAAATTTTTTGAGAAAAATGCATTCGACAAACCAAAATTTTCTTTCAAGTTGTACAGTAACATCGTTGTCCCCAACTGGGTAGGCTTTGATTGACCGTCAGGTCGAAAGAGAGAGGTGGTGGGAGCAAATTTAAGGCTTTTGAAAAAGGTTTCAGCGATATGAGCATCATCCCCTATCTGATCATCATTTTGGAATACATCTAACAACATTCTCTCCATGGCAGTCGTATCCCTTAAGTAATCATCCATACCAACCTCTATTTTATTTCCTCCATTACCAACTTGTGAAGAACTACTATTGTTGTAGTCATTCATAATTGGTGAATCTATACATAGCGGGAATTGAATCGGTGGTTGATTCAACCATTCTTTGTATCGGTTTTCTCTGATTTTTTCTCTTAATTCATTCTTCTCTTGATTTGACATTTTCGTGGGGTGCAACGGAAGATGGTAGGTAGGTCACTCATCATCACTAGAATCTTAATAATTAAAAAAAACATTTGAACATGATTAGTACAAAATATATGATATCAATTAGTAAGCATGTTGACAATATTGCATGATTAATTAGTTTGATGTTGAAATAATTACATTAATCAGTACACCGAACAATTATAATTATTACCATCATTGTCCCAGGATTGTGGCAAAAAGATGCAATATTGTTATAATTGACAGGGTGAAGTGGTTGTCCAATTTCATCTACCAAATGCACCTTGGGGTATGCTGCTCCTGATAAGAGCTTCTGACGTTTTGGATTTTTTTGAATATTTTGTGCTTCTGAACTCGATTTTGAATCTGCATGAACCTGCAAATTTGTATACATTATAAATTTAATTAAGTTGTGCATGATTGACATGGATAAAATCCATAAATTCAATTAGATAATGATATAATAAATAAAATATGAAGTAAATATTACGTCTTGAGATGTATAGGGAGAACTCCACAATGGACTTTGAGAAATATTATGGAACAAGCTGGATTTTGAAGAATTGTCCATTCGATATAATTATGATATTTTCTCCCTACATTTGAGCAAAATCAACAATAAATTTTGGTGTACACACCTAAAAGTAATTTCGGTGCCTTAAAAATGGAATTCTTTTTATTGGTGGTAATGCATAGATAACCACACCGGTGCGTTTTAGTCACTGCGCACCGGTGCCATGTTATCAACGGATGCACCAGTGCAGTGCTATTAAGTGACGCACCGGTGACGAATAACCAAAAATTAAAAAAGCACAATTCTATTTTTTTAAGTGAAAAAAAAAATGATAAATTGGAAAATGGGCGGCAAAATGTTTTTGAAAATTGAATTTCATTAAACAATTCTTTAAATACTAAACACTTTTCATCATTTCACTATTTTTGCAAAAAAATTCAGCCAAAGATTTGCAGGTGACATATCTGGAGCAAGAGAGCACGAGAGTTCTGTGGAGCAGTGAAATACGTTCGAACAGAAGTATTCAGACAATCAGAATTCCAAACCTTTGGTGATTCAAACCCTGTAGCATAGAATTTCAAACGATCTCTTGATTAAATTTTATTGTTTTTTTTTACTTTTTCTACAGTTTTTTTTACGCAGTAAGTAAAAAGTTTCAATTTGTTGTTCATTTTCAGAAAAATAAAAAATAAAAATACATTTTTACCCTAAACCCTTCATTCTTTTTGTTTCTGCCCTTTCTTCTCCCCATTTCTGTGATTTCAGAATTAGGGCTTTTCATTTTAGATTTATAGGGTTTGTATTGCTATATATAGGCCTATGACATCCAACCCACGGGATGACTTGCATAGTCGGATCCCAATCCATGTCGACCCTTGCGTGAATTTAAAAAAAACAGAATTTTTTTAATCGGTGCGCCCGACGTAACGTAGCACACTGGTGCATAGGATTATCCCAGCACTCCGCAAACGTATTGTTTGATAAAAAAATTCAAAAACAATTTTTTTTTTAAATTCGTGCGCAATATGTAAAATAGGGCACTAGTGCGCCATTTCATGATTGTGCACCGAGAATGTACTGTTTCGCAAAAGCAATTTTTTATTGTGTTAATCGGTGCACCATGTAACATATAACACATGGCACCGGGTCTCCTAGTTGACAAAGAGCACCGGATGGTGGTCCCTTGTTTGTGCGGGGCGTTTATAAGAATAGGCCGCATTTCCCCCTCCACAACACCATATGCTACAAAAACTAACAGTAGACAATTTTTATTATTTTTTCTGCGTTAATCAGTGTGGTGTTTGACATGTAACACATTGGTGATACTTATTGCATTAAAGCTTCGTACGGTGTTTTATACTGTTTGAGAGGTGTGTTTAAAATACCACCACACACCGATGTCGGTGCGTACACCATGAAAAGCGCACCGGTTTCTTGATATATATTTTTTTAACCTGAAAAGTTGACAATTTATTCATAAAATATATTAATGAATGATATGGTACATGTTTCATATTACTAAAGAAATGGCTGACAAGAGATCAAGTAACAAAAATACTGATAACACATCAAGAAAGAGAAAAAGACAAGTTCTTTGTAAATTCTTTACAAAAATATTATTTTTGAACTATATGTAAGTTTAAATAATATGTATTTTTTACTATGTATCATGCCGAGCCACAAAATGACGAAGCTCGATAAGATTATTTATGATCTAGGAACAGAAGAGCGTAAAATATTGATGGAAAAATTGCAAAAGGATGAATCAGGTGAATGAAAAAATAATATCGATCCAAGGTGAGTTTCTTTTTTTAATTTTCATTAATAATAACTTAAAATTATTAGATAACATATTTCAAACAATATATTAATTCACATCTATTTAATGTTCTATAGGGACCAAAAACTCAGAAAATGAATGTTGTTCTAAGAAAAGAAAAAAATAGAACATGCAAATGAAAATGAATTGCTCCTTAGCTCATCTGGAGTGGTGCTGGAGGTTAACGAAAGGGGGAAAAACTTTTACAAAAGTTTGAGGGATCTAGTGGAATGAATGTATAGACGTTCTTTCCACTTACAATACAAAAATCAATCCAATGATTCCAAGAACCAAATTTTATGTAAACTACAGGAAGAGTTTCCAGAGAATTGGTCAATGTGATATGTCAGACTTTTAATAGAAAAAACGTACAACAACAAAAAAGAAGGAATGAAAAAGTAACATTCCTTTAAATGTTTTTCTAGAATTATTTATAAATATCATTTATAAATATCAGTTTTGTTATATTTAGTTTTCATATATCAATATAAAAATTAAAAATTTTATTTCCATGTTACATGTTCGCGAAGATTATGAAAATCTCAAAATATGCATGAGCTGATATCAGAAATATGCTAGTAGGGATGTCCAAAAAGGTGTCCAAGGAGATGGTCATAGAAATGGAAAAAATTGCATCGCAGGAGGAGTCATCTCAACAACAACATGCTTCAAATGTAATATTTAATCATTGAATTTTTCAATCATTAGGTACAATAAATAAAAAAAATTAGCATTAAATATTAATTTTCAAGTGTTTTCTTGCAGAAAAGAAAAGAAAATGGAACCCATTCAGCACATAAAATAGGACGACAAGGAAGAAAAGGGTTGATATCTAAGTTTGTGAGTAATTGTTACTTCCTTATAACAATTTAAATAGATTTAATTTTTGTATATTTTAAGTTGTTTTACAAAAATCATCATTGAATTTCTTCAAAAAGGTGCTAACATACAAAGAAGAACCATTAGACAAATTAATTGACATTGGGTTAAATATGAGTTGTGAGTATATGTTGGCATATCAGAAATCGATTGTGGAATTTGTAAGCATCTATTGATCTTGTTTTACTTTGCTCCATCTATAATTAATAAAACAATTAAATCTTTTATATTAAATATATTATTTGTTATGGGGTATAAAACTTGCAGGAAACAAAGTATGGAACTGCGCCAACATATGAAATCTTGAAAGATGGCATAGTACATGGTTTTGAAAGAATTTCTATAGTTTATGAGTCAATTGTTGCTATGATACATCATTTATTTTCGATTTACATTGATGTGTATTATTTGATATTACAATTTTCATTATTCTCACCAATGTATATACACTCATTACAATTTATTTTTATGTTTGTAGATGGAAGGTGAAGAAGAAGAAAAAATCAACCCCGTGAACAAAACATTCCTGAAAATAACCCAAGTCATGGAAGTAGCTCGAGAAGTGACAACAGTTCAAGCGAAGAATGATGATCATTATGTTTGGATATCAAAGCAAGGCATTGTATTTTTTGAAATATTTGTCTGTGAGATCAGATATTTTGTTTAATGTAATGGACACAGTGTCCCAATTGAAAGACAAAGGGATACCAATAATTGTCCCATTTTGTATGACAAAGGCTGTCTTATTCATATATAAATATATAATAAAATATGTTTTAATTTATTCTATCGTGTTCTCCATTGTCACTGTGAAATGTAACACCACTGATTAAATTTATGGATGATTAAATATTATAATGAAGGGATGTGAAATCTGATGATATGATATAACAAATTAATCCAAACATCACATTCAAATGCACTAATAAAAATTTAATTGATATGAATACTGTTATCAGATATGTGTCGACTTTTGATGAATAATGAATTTAAAAAAATCACAATAATTATGATATGATATAACAAATTAATACAAACATCACATTCAAATGCATGAATAAAAATTTAATTAATATGAATACTGTTATAAGATGTGTCGACTTTTGATGAATAATGAATTTTAAAAATTCACAATAATTGCAGTGTCACGGGTCGATGTTGCTAAAAAATACAAAATGAACACTGGTGCGTGTCAATTACTGTACACCAGTGTGTTTGTATGATACAGCGCACCGGTGCGTTTCTACGACCTATGGGCACTACACAAATACTAATACCAATTCTAAATCTCGGTGCGTTTGTGCGATACTGCGCACCGGTGCGTTTATGTGAGGCTACACATCGATGCGTTTATGTGAGACTACGCACCGGTGCATTTGTACAACCTATGGACACCGCAAAAATACCAATACGAATTAGAACAATCGGTGCATTTGTTTGATACAACGCACTAGTGCGTTTCTATAAGACTATACACTAGTGCATTTATACGACCTATGGGCACTGCACAAATCCCAAGACCAATTAGAACAGCCCCGTGCATTGTATCACCAACACTATGCCCAGTGCGGTTTTAGACCTTGACAGCTCAGTGCATGTACCTTCGACCACCCCGGGCCACTATCTAGATGACACACACCAATGCGTTGACACCTTAGTAGCGCACCGATGAAAAAAGCATCTGTAATAACCTCTGGTAGCCCAGTTTTTTTACTTGTGTTGAAATTCCATTAAAAGCTTTGCTAAAACCTCAGTAATCGTAAATAGATTTAGTAGCAAATGTTTTTTTTACAATTTTGGCCAATTTTATAACACTAAAAACCTCCTTTATAACCTTTGCTAGAGGGTCTTTTCCTTGTAGTGTAGTGATCATTGTCCCCACTGCTGGTTTAACAACTGAGTTATGATGGTTTTTTCATTGTTTAAAATTTAGGTAAAATTTAGGTCATAGAGATAATTTACTATTGGTGGTTGTTGGGCTACAAGTTTCTACAACCATTGGTTTTTCTAATGGTATTCTCTCTATAATTATCCATCTTAACTGTAGATCTGTAAAGGGCCTAGAGGGATCTAATCTTTTAAGGTGCGAACTTTTCTTGAAGTTTTGCATTCAAAAAATATATTTGCAACTAGAGCTATTTGATCCCTAGAGGAGCTTGATATCTAGAATTAAGATAGACATCTTGGTTTTACTTTTTGTTACTATTAATTTTATTTTCTTTAATTTCATCGTTCTTTTTTGCAACAATACACATATATATTATTAAAATAATTGAAATAAAATAAAAATTAAAAAGTTAAAATAAAATAATAATAATAATAATAAAAATAAAAATAATTAATTATAAACATTAAAATTAGAATTGATTAAATTTCATCCAAATCTATATTTTGTAATGAAAAAATTTATACCAAGTAACAAAATGACAATCTTTCAAAAAAAATTCACAACCCTATAAAACATAAACCTAAATAAACAATAATAAAACATACATATAACATAAACCTAAATAAACAATAATATAACACACAAATGATATACACATCTTTGGAGATGCTAAAGGCATTATCAAATGAGTCAAAGGCCCCCAACAACTTCAATCCACCCTATCAAAACATTAACTAGAACTTTCTACAAAATAACTTTTGAACACATCTACATAGAACAAAAATAATGTGTCTTTGTAATTGTATGAATACAAAAAAAAACCGCCACCCATGATATAGAATTTTGCGGAGTTTTTTATTATATTCTTTAAAAAAGAAACAACATATAAATCCAAAGAAAGAAAGCAAGACAAGTGATCTAAAGAACACAAAGACTCATGGTATAGAATTTTGCAGACAATCCTTTTTTATTATTTTTTTTCCAGAAAAAACAAAAAATATTTAAATCCAAAAAAAGCAAAACCAGTGATCTAAGCATATATACTACTTTTTATTTTAATACGGAGTAGCTTTTTTTTCTTTCAAAAAGAGGCAGGCGATACTTTATTGGACAACATTATACATACACATACAAAGTGAAGAATCTAAACATACGATGAAAAGGTTGGAATATTTTAAAAATCCAACTTATCTGATTAAAATCAAACAATTAATATTACACGCACTTTCGATATCCAAAATATTTCAAAACCTACCATCAACGTACCTAAGGATGGATGGCACAAAACTTCTTGCATTGAAAATCCGTTCTTAGATAAACTTGCAATATATAGGTATACGTTAATTAATATTAGCAGTATGAATGAAATAGTCCATTACAATCCCATCCAGCAGGCTTGCAAATGCGGAAACAAAACCTAGATTGTATTGCAAATAACTAGTCGCAATCTACATTAAACCAAACAGTTGCTAGTATTCAAGGTTCGTTGCATCGGCTTGTAAACTGACTAGAATGAAGGTTATGTATACGTTTCACTATGCGTTTCTGTTGATTCTCTTTAATAATCAAGAGAGAGTTGTTACGCATGCAAACTTGGTTGGCTCCCACATGCCTGGGACAAGAAATTTCCGGTTGTTGATTCCGTATGCGTTGTAGCTTGCGTTTCTCCTCTTATCGACCAACAACTCCCCGGGATACCCAGAGTATGCACCCTTCCCGAATATGCCAGCGCAGGCTGTGACGGCCTCCAGGGGAGCCAGAGCATCTCCTTGATAGTACCCTGTGTTGAAGGGATTCGTGGCCGACCCCGCCAAAATGGTCGCAATGTTTATTATCATCCCATCCACTCCCACGTCTCCATTTGGTGGACTTAGAGGCTGACTCGGAGGCCCGTATAGTGGTGCTGCAAAAGGCCACGCGCACTGCCCTGGACACTGGACGCCAGAGTTGCCCACCCACGCAAACAAAATCTTCGACGATTCATTAGAATTAGTCACCATAATTGAATCATGAAAACCGCAAGAATCCATGCAGAATCTCTCCACGGAGACGTCTGCCGCCGTGAGAACAATGTAAATTCCCTTGGCGTCTATGGGAAATTTATGGGTGATCAGGGCCTTTCTTAACAAATATGCTATGTCGCTTCTACTTATCTTCTTTCCACGGGAGCACAATGCATCCGATGCTTGGCCCCCAATCTTAACAACCCGTGAAACGCTTCGTTGGGATGAATCCTTGTAATCTTGCGTGGTTGCCCACCAGCTGCTCACGGATGGTTGGGCCCGAGCGTTTGCTCCAAACGAAGAAAAGAAATCAGAAATGGAGGCCTTTTGGGATGGACTGAAGTTGCCATACCAGAGAATATAGACGTTGATGCTACCAGGTCCCGTGAGAAGGGGTCCCTTGTGATATTTCAAAACCAGAGGTGTTGACGGGACTAAGGCTGACAATTTTCTGCCAGGGCTATTAGATGCAGCAGGGTGTAGCGAAAGAGCTGGTACACCAAAAATTACGAGGACGGCTAACAACATGGATGCCTTCATGGCTAACTGTGAATAACTTTCCATCGCTAAATACAAGTAGAGAAATTGGACTATCTCTAATGTAGATGTAGGATATGGACTTCAGTCAGTAGAGAATGAAGCAAGAGGAGTGATACAAAGGCAACACAGATGTACTCGTAGAAGAGCGACTCCATGGAAAGTAGAAGGCCATCGACGCTCTTAAATAGAAGTAGACATGCAGTGGCTGCCAATAGGTGGAGCATGCATTGCAACTTGTTCAAGCAATTTTGCTCGTAAAATAGAGAAACACGGATATTATCTTTTCTGGAGGAATTGCGTTCATGAGAAAGAACGATGGATGTGCGTAAAGAGGGTCTCAAAGAGATAATGTTTATACGTGGTGCAGTTTTGTTCAGGTCAACTTTTAAGTGGCGGTGCGTGACCTAATGCGTCTTCGTTGCTGGATTGCGGGCGGAAGGCAAATATCAGATTTGATATGACTGACCTGCTGACCTGGATCAACTTTAATCTTGTTTTCACTATGAATGTTAACGGTCCATTCTGGTTTTGAGTAGCGGATTTGCTCTCATATTATTCAACCCTATAAGATCTCCAAGCGGACTGAGTCTCCAGTGCCGCGGGAAAAAGCTAAAGCAGCAACTGGAGATCAGAATTTTGCGAGAGACGCACTACCTGACACTTCAACACCGACGTCCAATTATTTGACCAGCACTTAACAAGGGTTATCATGTATCCGCATAGTATTCACATTTATGAGAAAAGCGAAAGGGAAAGCCTACCTGTACCTTGAAAGCAACAAAAGATCCATCATCCGAATTCAGTACCCACCGACGCCAATTATTTGTGAAAATCGTACCACGATTTTGTACAATCAGTGCATCACCCTTTCAGTACGAGTGGACCGATAGCACAGTTCAAAACTGGTGGACACAAAACCTGTCGCTAAAAATGGATGGAAGGGATGGAATTTGACAGGATCTACTGAAGATCAATCATATCTACTTTACTTTTCATTAAAGCTTTTAAAAACTGATAATGGAACGCGATGTTTCATTTCATTTCGCAATTCCAACAATATGACTTCTGAAATTCCAACCCGACATAGTGATATTATGAAGTTATTTGAGTCTTGTCCAAGTGAAAACAAACTAGAAGGACGGACGTACTCTTTATTTCTGAATTTCCAACAGTGTAACTATGTCCGAAGCATAACTTTAAACGGATACCTTTTTTACATTCATGAAAGTGAAAACCTGGAAGCTTAAACGAATATTTCTTTTACAATCATTTGAGCAAAAACAATGGAAACGTTTTTTTATTTTTTAATTAGAAATTGTAATTATAATTTTTGTGTTGAAAAAAATATTTATTATCCTCTTAGAATTTTAATAAATATTAGTTTCATGCAAAAGATATAATTTTATTTTAAAATATTTTCATTTTTAATCATTAAGGAAAGGTTGAAATTATTTCTTTTTATCATTTTTAAATTAATTGTATTCAAAATATTATTAGAAAAAAAAAACTCAATAAATAGTTTAAATAATGTAATTTTTTATATTTAAAAATGTATTGTGAAGAATAGAAAATTAAATTTTGATAAATAATAATTTAACAATATCATGTTAAAGTTATATAATAGAGTTAAAATAATTTTTTATGAATAATTTTTTTAATGAATTTGATGTAACAATTTTGAATTATGGAATAATTTTTTAGTTATGGATTTAGCAACATCAAAAATCTTCAGACACTATATAAATTACATAACACATAATAAGAATGAAGTATCTCAAGAATCTTTAGCTTGAGGCTTGGATTAACTAAGGCACACCTATAAAGAAGGAGGCATCTTATATTTGGAGAAGTAGGATACATGTCAAACACTAGCTTGTGGGGGAATCTATGTTGGGAGGTCGATAGGGGGCACAAGATCAAAAATGGTCTTGACAATATCAAAGGTATGGAAGGTGTCCACCTGCTCTATGTCCATGTTTTTCACTTTATCAATCAATTGGGAATATATTTTCTTAAGCAACTCTCTAATTACAATATTTCCTTTCAAACCCCTACGATATGGTTAAGCACTAGAGACCTTGGCATGTCAGGGGAACTTGAGGGAGAGTGGGCCAGGTATAGATATCGAATCATCAATGCAAGAATTATTCTCGCAGAGAAGGAGCATATGTTAGCATGGGGCGGTTGTGGGAGCATTGGACAAATCTCAGTTAGTGACATAAGGCCCGCATTATTCAAGCACACAAATTACCTTTCAGTGACTCCTAGATGTCACAAGCACAATGGTGGGAGGTTCCATTAAAATTGAAGCATTTCATGTGGCTGGTGGTCCACAATTGGATATTTGCATGGGATAATCTCACAAAAAAGGGTTTTTAGGACCAAGTATATGTACTTTGTGTGGTAGGGCGAATGAAGAGGTGGTTCATTTTTTTCTTTCTTGCCCTTTTGTGGTTTATGTCTAGAAAACGGTTATGTTGTTGCTCAATATTATTGCTAAAGTGGACAACTCCTCTATTGATATGTGTATTACACAATGGATTGAGAGTAAAAAAGAATACAGGGTGCTTCTTTTTCACATCTACTGGGAAATATGAAGGAATTGAAACATAATTCTTTTTTATCAGGTTGACCCTACAATGAGAATCAAAAGTATGAATATTGTGACATTTTTTCAGGAGATCGAGCCTTGGAAGTCGAAGTTACCAACGAGAATATGTTGCTACAATGAGATAGAGTCATCTATGCCAATGGGCTATTTTATGGGACTTCATCTAACGTGGTATGCGGGTGTGGGGCATATATTGTCTTGAAGCTCGATAGACATATTAGTTCTTCTAGTATGGGGTTGAAGGATCCAATAACAGAGCAAAAGTGCTTGCACTTTAGGGTGTGTTGAGATGTGCATGTTGGTTGGCCATATATGATTTGGTTGGTTGTTGGTGATTCTTATTGAATGGGCTCAGGGGAAAACATCTTTTGGACCACCCTCTTTATTCCACTAGATGAAACACATTAGAGCTCTTGTGGAGTCCTTCAATTTCATTTCTTCCACCCACATCTAAAGAGGGCAGAATAAGGTGACAAGTCTCCTCTCCAAACGCAGTTGCATTATTCTTCCAAGTGAAATAAACTTCAATTTTTTTATTATTTTTTTCTGGTGGTTCTTTCAGCAGCTTCGAGTGTTTCAAGATATAATGGACATCGACACCTTGCCAATTTTTCCTTCATAAACAAAGGCATATTATTCATCGTAGTTGATTGATCGTGGCAGAATGGGATTTTATGTTTATGTTTTTCTTTAGTTATTGTAACTAGGGAAGATATCTAATAGTAATATATTTTCAAAAGACAATTAGAATATGAGAATGGCATAAGAATAATGATACAATTTAGATATTTTTGGTTTCCAAATAGTTTAGATTGTCGATCAATGAATTTTCATAGTTTCCCCTATTTTGAGAGGCTTTTGCAATACTAAGACAAATGGGATCCCAGATGGATGAATATGTAATATGTAAGTAACTTTTGTTCCACAATAAAACATAGGCGTTGTTTACGAGGCCATAATTTTGCCCGAAAAGTCATTTTTCGATGGAATCCAACGATTTTTTTTTCCTCAAAAAATATGACCATAAGAGTGTTTAAATTATTTTTAGATGGTGAAAATGGATTCACGCCATTGAAAACCCCTAGGGCACCCAAAATCGTGAAGTTTGACAGCTGTAACCCATATTTCCCAAAATTTCTAACATATTTTGGTCAAAATTTAATGAGACTTTCCATTATTTTTTGGCCATATTTGTGACTTTGTTAGACTACTCATAAAAAATAATTAATTTTTCTTTCGTAAAAAAACACTTCAAATTTGTAATTGTAACATTTAATCTGTACCTATATGATTTTGAGAATATTAAAACACTACTTATTTCTCAATCTATAAACTTATTAATATGTTCAGGTTGTATATACTCATCATTAAATTTAAACAAATACATTATATAGCAATAAATATATAAAGCCAAACCTAACAATGAATATATAAAACAAAACCACATTGATGAACCTATAAACTATTAAATATGGCATGTTAAATAAATAAATATTGGTTTGCCAAACTTTTCTATTAAGAATTAACATATCGTATCAATTGTTCCGATGCAGCAAAGATAAAATAATTCAAAATACTCACCCATCAAACTTAATGACAAAAGAGCTCGTCCTGTGAACGCTGGCTGAAGACGTTAGTGCTGTCACTTCTGCCAAATCATTAGGATAGAGACGACACCAATTTGCTTACGTTTCCTACAAGGCTACACCAACAACTACAGGCCCACCTTCATGAAATGAATTTGATCCGTGAAATGTAAGGCCATCCCTGGCAAATTGCAATATTACGAACCATATCTCACATTAATATTAGGAACACTAATATGCTCTAGATGAGGATTACAATAAATTCGAATAAGTTTCTTTTCTATAAATATTTTTTATAAGTTTTGATTTTTTTTTATAGGTTTTGAATAAACGGTAATCGTTATTTTGATATTTTGTTAAAACACTTTTACATATTAAATTACTGATTCAATTCAAATGTTATTTTTGAACCTAACAATTATAACCTTACCAATCTCAAAATTTTAAAAAAATATTTCCCAATCAAAATTAGCTTCAACATCAAGATATGTCGAAGTCTCGATGAAGATGATAAAATGACTCCATTAAAAAATAGATTTACATTTGAAAATTTTAAATTTTATTGTATTAATTTGGATTCTTATGTTTGAATATATTAATACTAGTATAACTTGATTTTGTTGAGAAGATTAAATTTTTGAAATATAAATGGTTTAAAATTTGAGTTTTTTATTTTTATTTTTGAGGATTTTATAAAAGGCATAATAAATTAAAATATATACAATTTTTTTTTTCAATTTTATTATTAAATAAATATTTGGAAATATGGATCATTAATTTTCTAATGTAGACTAGATGTAAAATATCAGTGTTATGCTGTGGAATGGAGTTTTTAAGGTTTAATACAAATTCCTTTTCCTTCGCAACAGAGATCAACTTCGGGAGTTAGTAACATACATACTTGCACGAAATAACAACAGAGTTTTATAACGTTTGCAGGTCAAACAATAACCCAAAGCAACAAAAAAACCCAAACAAAATGCCAACACGTGGGAGTTTTTCACTAGAGGGTCCCACATAGTCCCGACCAATCACGGCCAGTCGCACTTCGCAGTATTTACAACATAACCTTAAGAGTTAAAACCTATTTTATGCGCGATGCGATGTTGCGCTGTGTTGACACGAGCTTCCCACACTTCACATCGCAAATCGTTTTGTTTTCCTTCCAATAGTCCTTAACGCTAACCCCTAAGTCTTGCGATGTGCGAAATCACCTTCAATCTCCGTTGTTGGCTTCCGTTGGATCCGACGGCCCGTGCAACTCCTTCTCTGGACCACTTCACGTCGCAAGTTATGAAACTTAACTCACGAAATCTCTTTAACCGAGACTCCTATTTTCTGCGATGTCCTCTGACAGCGACATGATCTTTACACTGTTGATTGGTTGGATCCAATGGCCCTCGTCGAGCCTGCAATCCAATTTGTTTTATTCTGCGATTAACACAAGACTCGATTCAACAAAGGAATGTGCAACGTCTATGGACCCACTGTGCCTACAAATCTTATTTATATTCTTGTTGTGTGTTTAAATGGAAACACTCAACTTCAAAAGAGATTTAAAATAAACAATATACAACAGGGAACCCGATCTAAGCATAAAACACTTAGACATTATTTGGAAAAAAAATGTTGTTTTAAAAACAAAGATCCCGATCAAACAAAAAACACTTAGAAATAATTTGGAAATGGAAAACACAGAGCCAAGCCCTCAGATGGCTGGTTTTTACATTTACTTCTTCTTCTCTATTCTCTCCTTTCTCGCTATGGATGGCAGAACCCCACAATGGTGGATTTGGTTTCGTTTTATCCTGTCATTCAGTTTCCAAAACAATTTATTCAACTTAATCAACTAAATCCTTAACTAATCCTAGATTAACCAATCTTTTATTCTGTAAATTACAATGGTTGAGTTAGCCCAAATTAAACTTAAACAAAATACTTTAAAAAAGAGATAAAGTCTTCAAATGCTCAGGACTGCTAGTCCTCTTTCCAAGCCACAAAATGTGACTAGCTTGTTACATTGCTGGCTCTACCTTAATGCTCTTGCATCAGGCTCTCGAGGTAAATTAAATTCATGGCTCCTATCCATGAGCTCTTCAATAGAATACCTTGCGCTTTGAATCTGGGTAGCATCCAACCAAGAACAATCCTCCAGAGGATGGTCCTTCCATTTGACCAAATATTTTAAATATTCTTTGTTTCATGTCCAAAATATGTTCAATCTCCAAAGGTTGTGCTAGAGGCATTTGTTTAATCCATACTCTCTCTTCATCTTGGGTGTCCCGTGTTCGTCTCTTTGAACTGTCTTCTTCATCAACAAGAGTGTATGGGTACAGATCTGCCACATTAAATATGGGCAAGATTCCTACACCTAGAGGTAATTGCAACTCATAAGCATTTGCAGAAAACTTCCGAAGAATTCTACAAGGCCCGATATTTTTCATCTTCAATTTTTTGTATTCGCCTTTAGGAAACCTATCCTTACGAAAATGTGCCAGTACCAAGTCTCCTACTTCAAATTGTACCTCCCTCCTTTTCAAATCTGCTCGTTGTTTATATCTTTAGTTGTTGTCTTGTAGTTTAAAATTGACTTGTTCATGTAAATCGCTGATTGATTTTGCGAAATCTTCGCCATCAACACTTCTGCTTTCTAACTGACCCAAATCCCATAACTAAAATACTCCACGTGGGTGCATTCCATATAGGATTTGGAAAGGACTTTTGCCCGTGCTTTTGTTGGGTGAGTCATTGTAAGCAAATTCCGCTTGTGCAAGCACATGATCTCACTATTTGGAATTTTCACCAACCAGACTCCTAAGCAGATTTCCTAGACTCCTATTCACAACTTCAGTTTTCCCATCTGACTGTGGATGGTAAGCAGAACTAAAATTTAGTTTGGTGTCTAACTTCTACCACAATTTTCACCTAAAATGACCTGTGAACTTTACATCCCTGTCTGAGATGATGGACTTCGGCAAGCCATGTAATCTGATTAACTCTGTAAAGAACAAATGTGCTGCATGTGTGGCATCACTTGTCTTTTTGCATGGAATGAAATGTGCCATTTTGGTGAAACGATCCACCACCACCATGATGGAATCGATTCCCCTTTGTGTCTTTAGTAGACCCAAGACAATATCCAAGTTGACTGAGTCCCATGGTCTGTTCGGAATTGGTAAGGGTGTATACAACCCTACATTCTGGCTACGTCCCTTTGCATGTTGGCACACTTTGCACCTGATCACAAATCTCTCTACGTCCCTTCGCATTTTTGGGTAGTAGTAAAAGTGGCTCAGCTGATCCAAAGTAAATTATCTATGCCAAAATGTCCAGCTAAACCTATTTTGTATTTTTCCTGGATTAAGTTCTCTCGCATAGAACATTCCGAAATACACAACTGTCCTTCTTTGAACATTAACCCCTCCTGCATGTTATAGTCCAACCATGGACTATTATCGCTCAATAGTGGGTTTTGGCAAGCTTCATAAGCTTCCTTAGAATCTGCATCCACTTCATACAAGTCTTTGAGATGCTCAAATCCCAACACTTGCACTGCACTTTCTTGAAATATCAGACTCCCCTTGCTCAACACATCTTCCACTTTGTTGGCCTAACCACTAATGTGTTTCAAACAAAAGTAAAACTTTGCAAGTACTCCACCCACTTTGCGTGTTTATGATTTAGCTTATGCTACTGCATAATATATTGCAACGCAGAATTGTCTGAAAACAAGACAAATTCATTAGCCAGAAAATAATGTCTCCAATGCTTCAATGCTTGGATGTCTGCATAAAATTCTTTGTCATAAGAGATATACTTCTGCCTGCTCTCATTCAACTTCTCGTTGAAGTATGCTACTGGCTTATCTTCTTGGTTGAGTACTACACCAATGGCTATCCCACTGGCATCACAACGAACTTGGAAAATTTTGTTGAAGTCTGGCAACTTTAGGACTGGTTTTTCCATAATATTCTTCTTCAAAAACTAAAAACTCCTATCAGCATATTCTGTCCAATGAAAAGGATGATTTTCCTTCTTAATGGTATCCAACATAGGTGCATAAATACCACTGAAGTCCTTAATAAACTTCCAGTAGAAACTTGAAAATCCATGAAAACTCCTTACCTCAAACAAAATTTTGGGAGATGGGAAGCTAACTATGGCTACAACCTTCTCTAGATCCATATTCAATTCATTCTCAAAAATTACAAAGCCTATATAAATCAATTCTTTCTTGAAAAAAGAATATTTTTTCAAATTCATTAACAATTTATTTTGCTGCAATTTTTCTAGCACATACCTGACATGTTGAAAATGTTCTTCCTTCATATTGCTGAAAATAAGTATATCATCTAGATATATAATCACAAACTTACCAATGAATTCCTTCAACATCTCATTCATCAAACGCATGAGTGTGCTGGGCACATTGCTGAGTCCAAAATGCATGACCAGCCACTTGTGCAAACATTCATCGGTCATGAAAGTTGTCTTCCATTTGTCACCTTCTCTAACCCTGATCTGGTGATAGCCACTTTTCATATCTATTTTTGAAAAATACGCTGCTCCACTCAGACAATCCATCATATCATCTATCCGAGGTAAAGGAAACCTATAATTGATTGTGATCTTGTTTATCACCATGGAATCAATGCACATCCACCATTCACCTCCTTTCTTGAGAGCTAAAACGGTCGAAACAAGACAAGGGCTCAAACTCTCCCGAACCAGTCCTTTATCTAACAATTCTTGCACTTGCTTCTTGATCTCCTCATTGTCTTTCGGACTCATCCAGTAAGCAGCCTTGTTTGGAAAAATGGCTCCTGGAATAAAATCAATATGGTGACTAATGCTCTGCTTTCGTGGTAATTTATCTGGTAGATCATCTACCACAATATCACTAAACTCTTGCAGCATGTCCTGCATTTCCACAGGCAATCAATAATTTATGTATGCACTAATACTACTCTTGGCCTCTGCACAACTTCATAATTCACTTCATTCTCCTCAATATGTTACAAAAACTCCTTCTCGCCTATCATCAATGTCTTTGTACCACTATTTTTTGTAGTCTCTTCTTCTTTCATGGGAACTAGCGTATGCTTTATCCCATCCTTCACAAATCTGTAACAATTCTTCTCCCCATCATGGACGGCCTTTTTTTCATATTTCCATGGTTTGCGCAACAAAATATGTTAGATGTCCATAGGCATAATATCGCAAGTTACCTTGTCCTTGTACTTGCCAATGTGAAACTCCACCTCAAACTACTCATCAACCAGTAGTTGGTGTCCTTTCTGCAACCAAGACACCTTAAATGGAGTTGGATGCTTCGACTTATTCAAACCCAATTTCTCCACCATATCAGTGGCTATCAGGTTATCAATGCTTCCACTGTCTATGATCAATTTGCAGCATTTTCCATGTGGCTTACATGCAGTCCAGAACAATGCTTTCCTCTATGTCAAGTCAGCCGCCTCCTTGGTTGGTTTTAGTAAAAAAAAATTCAACACCACGGCTTCTCCCGTTTTGAGCACTTTCTCCACTTCTTGTGGTGCTCCCTCTACTTCATCAGGTTGAGAAACATACGCTCCCCTCTGTCCAACTGGTTCATTTTCAGGACATTCAAAAGACCCGTGTCCCCATCTGTGACACTTGTAACACTGGTTTATTTCCTCTACCTTTTCCATTACCTCTTCCTCGCTGGTATGACCTTCCATCTCTAGTGTTACCTTCCTTCTCAGTCTGTCCCAAAGTTGATCTGAAAATGGGTTGGATACTTGTTATGTATTTTAAGAGCCTCCCACTCAATTAAACAAATAAAATATCTAGCTTGTACTTGACAATTTGTGGAATTTATGCTTGAAAGTGGTGTACAATTTTTAACTATTTAAGTGTCTTAAGTAGATTTTTTCTTGCTAAAATTTAAAATGTATAACAACAACGTAATCCAACAATAAAACATTCACACACAATAGCAAAATTAATCTAGGATTTCACTCGAATATCGTGGGCTACGTCTCCTTTGAGCTTTGTCATCTTGACTTGGCTCTTTGGGATTATGGTAAGATTTCTTATACAAGTTCCACACTTAACTCCAATGGATACTAAACTGAACCAAAGGGCTGAGAATACCATCTATATCCCTCTTATGGCCGTCATCACTCTACAAACAACTTTAGGCTCCCTTAGACAAGATTCCTTTTGTTGGTGCACTGAGCTACACTAAGCTTCTCCTTTGCACTAAATCCTTCAGAATTCTATTTCTGTCCATGAAACTACACATACTGTCTCCAGCAGACATCAGACACCAAATATCGACTCATAATTTTCTCAAAACGAACACTCCATCCCTCAACTAGGCCTTCCTCCACGTTTTGCCCAAGGCTGCCCAAAACTTCCCTTCCGCTTCTTGAGCTCTAGAAGTTCTCAAAATTTTCTGAAAACACTTTCATTGGTTTCCAAATGTCCTAAATAGTCAATATATACTATTCATTTGCAGAAAATGGCTTCCGAATGCTCCAGTTTCGCCTCCAACACCTGTCGGCACCCCTGGCACTGGGGTCACTGAAAACTTCTCTGATGGGTTATCTACTTCTAGAAGTCCCAAAAAGCTTCCAAAACCTCCTTCAATTGATTCAAAATGTTAATTATAGTCAGAAATGACTATTGGTTCACTGCATATGGTCTCTAGCTGCCCTAGTTAGGCCCTGAACTGCTGCTGGCAAAAGCAGGCACTAATGGCCCCTGGAACTTTACTGAAGCTTATCGGCCTTCAAAATTTCTCTACAGGCTCTACAAACCATCTCATCAGATTCAGAACATCTGAAATATCCAAATTTGACTATTGGATTGTTGAAAAAGACCTCTAGCTCCCCTGGCTAGGCCTCAAACTTTTGCTGCCTCCTCCATATTATTGCTAAAGTGGACAACTCCTCTATTGATATGTGTATTACACAGTGGATTGAGATTAAAAAATAATACAGGGTGATTCTCTTTCACATCTGTTGGGAAATATGGAGGAGTCGAAACATACTTTTTTTATTATCAGATTGACCCTACAGTGAGAATCAAAAGTATGAATATCGTGACATTTTTTCAGGATATTGAGCCTTGGAAGTCGAGGTTACCAACGAGAATATGTTGCTACAATAGATCGAGTCATCTATGCCAATGGGATATTTTGATGGGGCTTCATCTAACGGGGTATACAGGTGTGGGGCATATATTGTCTTGAAGCTCGATAGACCTATTAGTTCTGTTGGTATGGGGGTGAAGGATGCAATAACTGAGCAGAAGTGCTTGCACTTTGGGGTGTGTTGAGATGTGCATGTTGGTTGGCCATAGAAGAATTGGTGGGTTGTTGGTGATTCTTATTGAATGGGCTCACGGGAAAACATCTTTTGGACCACCCTCTTTATTCCACTAGATGACACACATTAGAGCTCTTGTGGAGTCCTTCAAATTCATTACTTCCACCCACATCTAAAGAGGGTAGAATAAGGTGGTAGATCTCCTCTCCAAACGCGGTTGCATTATTCTTCCAAGTGAAATAAGGTTCAATTATTTTTTTCGGCGGTTCTTTCAGTAGCTTCGGGTGTTTCAAGATATAATGGATATCAACACCTTGCAGATTTTCCCTTCATAAACAAAGGCAGAATATTCATCGCAGTTGATTGATCGCGAAAGAATAAGCTTTTATGTTTACGTTTTTCTATAGTTATGGAAAATAGGGAAGATATCTAGTAGTAATCTATTTTCAAAAGACAATTAGCATATTAGAATGGCATAAGAATAATGATACAATTTAAATATTTTTGGTTTCTAGATAGTTTAGATTGTCGATGAATGAATTTTCATAGTTGCCCCTCTTCCGAGAGGCTTTTGTAGTACTAAGACAAATGGGATCACAGATGGATAAATATGTAATATGTAAGTAACTTTTGTTTCACAATAAAAAATAGGCGTTGTCTACGAGGCCACAATTTTGCCTGGAAAGTCATTTTTCGCCAGAATCCAGCTAACTTTTTCCCTAAAAAATTATAACCATAGGAGTGTTTAAATTGTTTTTAGATGGTGAAAATGGATTCACGCCATTGAAAACCCCTAGGGCACCCAAAATCCTGAAGCTTGACATCTGTAACCCATATTTCCCAAAATTTCTAACATATTTTGGTCATAAACTTACCAAACTATCCACTATTTTCTGGGTAAATTTGTGAGTTTGTTAAACTACTCATAAAAAATAGTTGGTTTTTCTCTCATGAGAAAACACTTCAAATTTGTAATTGTAACATTTAATCCATACCTACATGATTTGAGAATATTGAAACAAGTAAAACTTGTGAGAGTTACTTATTTCCCAATCTATAAACTCATTAATATAATGAGAATGTATATACCCACCATTAAATTTAAACAAATACATTATCTAGCAATAAATATATAAAGCCAAACCCTATTAATAAACCTATGACCTGTTAAATATGGCATGTTAAATAAATAAATATTGGGCCAAACTTTTCTATTAAGAATTAACCTATCGTATCAATTGTTCAGATGCAACAAAGATAAAATAATTCAAAATACTCACCTACCAAACTTAATGAAAAAATAGCTCGTCCTGTGAACGCTGGCTGAAGACGTTAGTGCTGTCACTTCACCCAAATCACTAGAATAGAGACGAGACCAATTTGGTTACGTTTCCTACAAGGCTACACCAAGTACAGGCCCACCTTAATGAAATGAATTTGATCCGTGAAATGTCAGGTCATTCGTGGAAAATTGCAATAATACAAACCATATCTCACATTAATATTAGGAACACTAATCTGCTCTAGGTGACGATTACAATAAATTCTTATAAGTTTTTTTCCAATAATTTTTTTTAGGTTAAATTTTTTAAATTTTTTTGGATAAACTATATTTAGTATCTTGTTAAAACATTTCTAGATATTAAATCACACGTTCAATTCTTTATTTAATTTAAGTGTTATTCTTGAACCTAACTATTATAACTTTATCAATTTCAAAATTAAAAAAAATATTTCCCAAAGAAAATTAGCTTCAACATCAATATTTCCTTGTATGGTAAATTTGATATGTCCAAGTCCTTAGATGAAGATCATAAAGTGAGTCCATTAAAGATTAGATTTACATTTCAATTTTTTTAAATTTTATTGTATTAATTTTGATTCTTATGTTTGAATATATTAATATTAGTGTAAATATATTAATACTAGTATAAATTAATTTTGGTGAGGAATAAATTTTTGAAATATAAATAATTCAAAAATTGGGATTTTTTTTTTTCATTTTTTGAAGATTTAATAAAACATATAGTAAATTAAAATATACACATAATTTTTTTTCAATCTTAATACTTAAAAAATTACATGGAAGTTTGGATGATCTGTTTTCTTTCTACTTGAGGACATTTTTAAGATCAATCCTAAAACAATATTGATATTGGTTGCAAGCATCATGGCTTGGAGTCTTACAAAACAAATCCGTGAAGATGTGGGGATTTCAAACAATGAAAATTGGTGTAATTCAAAATTTCTCAAATCTTGTTCTTGAAGATAATAGATCAAAGTCTTTTCAACAAATTATTAGAGATTAATATCGTCAGAAAATAAAGAGAATTTGAAACAAATAGACCATGTGTAACCTGAAATGAGAGAATTTGAAACAAATAGACCATGTGTAACTTGAAATGAATAGACTCAAGAAGAATGTGAAATGAATGGGTGGATCACAAAGAGATAACATTGGAATACAAATATACAACATTAGAATACAAAGAGACAATAAATAATGTGAACTGAATATGTGATTGTTGATTCTATTTTGAACTCCAAAGTGTTGGAATACCAAAAGATAGAGATAGGTATATATTCATTGATGTCTCTGAAAAGTATATTGCTTATTATTGAAGAGTTGAGAGACTTGGTTCGAAGGTTTTCTAACAAAATACAAAAATATAAAGAGGAATAGGAGAAGTGAAATAGAGGAGCATAGAAGATAAAGGGGCATAGACATAGTACATAATATATCCAAAGAAAATGAAGAACTCAGAATTCAAAGACTAGATAAATTAGTAAAATAATATTTTTTTATTTTATCAAGGGATTGGTGTCTCCTTTCAGGTAGTAGCTTGAAAAAAAACATGTTGGAGCCTGTAAAAACTAGGAGTGGGTGCTTCCAAAAAGTTATAGATTGCAAAAGAAAAGAGAGGTTGAAACCTACAAAAATTGATAATTAATGAGTTTCTACATGTGTCGCTCATTTTTATTGATTCTTATGTTGTTATTTAAATGTTAGAAATATTATTTTTATGATGTATGGTTAATTGTCTAATAGTTCAAATAATTATTGGAAATAAAATTAAAAATTGATAATTGATGATAGAGTATAGTGATTCACCCTTTTAAAAGTTTCCAATAATTACTTATATAGACTTTTTGTTTAAATTTGTATAGATTTTATTTTATCTATTATTTATATAACACACTCTCTCTATATATAATTATTTATATAAATAAAATCTCATTATACAAATATATTAAAAAAACCTTAACAACTACACAACTACACAAATCAAGATCACAATGTCAGACTTCAAAAGTGTGGAAACATGCATTTTCATGAACTTTTGAACCTATTCTCAATCTCTTCAATTCCTTCACCATGAGCAGCCCTTCTCTACAAGATTAATACATAACCCTTACAAAACCCTTGTCTATAAGATTAACAAAACTACTCGCCAAGAATTAATTGAACGTGAGACAAGCTCACTCAACACAATGAATTCAATCGCTCAATTACATCACACTTAAATAGGGAAATGCACTCACCTAATCCTCCTGAAAACGAGGAAACAAACCTAAATATGTGTAACCAATTCCTAATTACACCCTCTCGTTCAACCACTCACAACTAATCCTATTTCTGTATTATTCTCACATCCTCCCTTAATGGAGAAATGGATTTTCTACAATACCTAACTGACTTCTAAAAACTTCAAATTTGATTTTACCAAGGGGCTTAGTAAATATATCAGCCACATTATCCTTGGTGTTACAAAATATCAACTCAATTTCATTTGACTCAATTTTCTCACGTACAAAGTGGTACTGTAACTCAACGTGTTTTGTTCTAGCATGGTAAACTGGATTATGTGCTAATTTGATAGCACTCTGATTATCACAATTGATACATGTTGAACCACTTTGCGCTTCTTCAAGATCTGCAAGAATTCTCCGCAACCAAATAGCTTCACAGGTGGCATTGTTCAAAGCTTTGTACTCAGATTCTGTTGATGATAAAGAAACAGTTGGCTGTTTCTTACTACTCCAAGATACGACCCCCGATCCAATATGAAATGCATAGCCAGAGGTAGATCGTCTGTCATCTAGATTTCCTGCCCAATCTGAATCAGAAAAACCTGTCAGTGCAACATCAGATTCATCAGTATCCATAATACCTAAATTCACTGTTCCCTTTAAGTATCAGAGAACTTTCTTTGCAGCATTCCAGTGATTTCCTGAAGGCTTAGCCATGAATTGACTAAGAATACTGACTGAGTATGCAATGTCTGGTCTGGTAGTGGTGAGATAGTTCAAACTTCCCACTAACTGACGATATAATGTTCCATCTGCCTCTTTCGATCCATCTTCTTTGTACAACTTTGCATTCTGTTCTAAAGGAGTTGACATAGCTTTGCAATCCGTCATATTGAACTTTTTAAGAATCTCCTTTGTATATTTGCTTTGAGTGATCAAAGTTTTACCAGGCTCTCTCCATACCTCAATTCCTAAACAGTAATGCAATTCACCCAAATCTTTCATTTCAAATTCCTGTGACAACTGAACTTTAATTTCTTCAATTAACTTGTGAGCACTCCCTGTGATTATGAGATCATCTACATACAAAGATATTAAAGCAACATTTCCTTTTTCATCTTTATTAACATACAAGTTAGGATCATTCTTGCTTTTCACAAATCCATTCTGAAGAAAGAAGGTATCAATCTTTACATACCATGATCTCGGTGCCTGTTTCAAACCATACAATGCCTTTCTTAACCTGCACACCAGATGCTCCTGTCCCTGTTTGACAAACCCTTCAGGTTGAACCAAATAAACTTCTTCCTTTAAATCACCATTTAGAAAAGCAGATTTGACATCCAATTGATGTATATTCCAATTATGTTTTGTGGCTAAGGCAATCAGTAATCTAATTGTATTCAACTTAGCTACCGGTGCAAAAGTGTCTTCATAATCAATTCCCTCCTTTTGAGCATATCCTTTTGCTACTAATCTTGCCTTAAATTTATCAATTGTACCATCTGCTTTAAATTTCGATTTGTACAACCATTTACTTCCAATTGGAACTTTATTTGCAGGAAGTTCCACTAATTCCCATGTTTGATTTTTTATTAGAGAAGCATACTCATCATTCATAGCATTAATCCATGGTTCATGTTGTTTAGCCTGCTCATAATCAATTGGTTCTTCAACATTCATTATGTTAGACATTAAGGCATAGTCACTATACCTTGCAGGAAGCTGAGTCTGTCGGGACGATCTTCTTGGTGCTTCAATGCCTGTGGGTGTTCCATCCATGATTCGTCGGCTTTGAGGTGAATCATCCCCTTGTGATGACTCACTGCTGCTAGATGTGCTCATACTGCTGCTCTCATCCTGATCCTGTACCTGTACCTGTACCTGTTCCTGTTCCTGCTTAATCAAAGTATCAAGTTTGACATGTGCATCATTAGATATATGCCATGCATCATTCTTTGTATTACTTTTATCAGCCTTCTCATGAAACAACACATCACGACTTGCAAATAGTTTATGGGAACTTGGATCAAACAATTTATAGGCCTTCTGATCCGTACAATATCCAATGAAAACACACTTGATTGACTTGGCATCAAGTTTTCTTCTGTTAGCCTTAGGAATATGAGCAAAAGCAGTACATCCAAAGACTTTGAAATGACTCACATCAGGTTTATAACCATGAAGAACCTCAAAAGGAGTTTGAAAACTAATTGCTTAGTGGGACATCGATTCTTCAGATAAACAGCAGTGTTAATGGCTTCTGCCCAGAAACCATTAGAGATGTTCTTACCTTGCAGCATACTACGAGCAGATTCCACCAAGGTTCTATTCCATCGCTCAGCAACACCATTTTGCTGAGGTGTATGTGGCACTGTGAACTGTTGTTGAATTCCATTAGATTTACAATAAGTGTTAAATGCTTTTGACTTATATTCACCCCCTTGATCAGATCTGAGTATTTTAATGCACTTTCCTGTTTGTTTTTCCACCATAGTTCGAAACTCTTTAAAATACTCAAATATGTCATTTTTCCTTCTAATGAAATAGACCCAGGTATACCTAGATCTATCATCAATAAAAATAACAAAGTATGAAGCACCACCAAGAGACCTAGTTTGCATAGGTCCACATACATCAGTGTGAATTAATTCAAGTATATCATACTTTCGTTTCTTAGTATGAACAGGAAACTCTTCTCTATGCTGCTTACCAAGTGCACAAGCTTCACATGGTAAATGTTCACACTTCATAACAGGAAGACCTTCAACCATTGATTTTCTTTGCAACAACGATAAATCATTGTAATTTAGGTGCCCATACCTGTGATGCCATAATTATGATGTCGATGTCTCTTTGGATGTCAATGCAACATGGCGCTTCACTGTCACATCCAATCTGTATAATCCTCCAACTCTGGTACCTGTAGAAACAACCCTGTAGTGGTCCTGAACATCTTTCACTATACACCCCAATTTACCAAATTCAACTTTTAAATGATTATCAGTTATAGTGGAAACAGATATCAAATTCTTTCTGAGAGCAGGTACATACATCACATTATGAATCTGTCGCATTTTTCCATTAGGTAAGTACACATTTATTATGCCATAGCCTTGAACTTTAAGTGACCTGTCATCTCCTAGGTAAATGTGTGTACCATCAGATTTCTCATAATATTTATCATACCATTCTTTATTACAAGTCATGTGTGCAGATGCACCAGAATCAATGAACCATGCATTCTCATCATCAGTTTCAGCAGACAATGCAGCATCAGAAAGAAATAACTTAAGATTTTTAAATCCATCATTCACTGATGTGTCTCTGTTTATGTAATTTCCATTATGCCTTCTATGTCTTTGATTTGATTCATTATTCTTTCTCCTATAGCAATCTTTAGCCAGATGTCCAGGTTTTCCACAATAATCACATTCAATGTTCCTCTTAACATAAGAATCACGAGGTGCCATACCTTTCTGCTTTGCTTGAAAACGGCCTCTGTTCCTGTCCCATGGTCTCCCTCGGAATGGTCGTTTGCCTCTTGCAGTCAAAGCCAAATCAGAACCATTTGACTCTAGGTCAAAATTTTTCATGCGCTCTTCTTCTTGAAGAAGAATTCCAGCCAATTCTTCAAATGTAGGAGGTGTCGGTCTAGCTGAGAGAGCTGAAATAAAGACTTTATAGTCTGGAACTAACCCCTTTAAAGCAACAGTTACCAAGTCTGTACTAGACACCTTTTCACCAATATCACCTAGTTTATCACTCAGGTCTTTAATTCGGGAAACAAAGTTGCTAATGGTCTCATGGGCTTCCATTTTAATAGATAGCAGCTTTGTTTTTAAAAATAAAATACGGTTTGCATTAGTAGTTTCATACAAACCTTTAAGCGTGTCCCAAGTCGCCTTGGAAGTTTCACAGTCCCGAATGTGAGGAATAATATTGTCCTTCACTGACATGCGTAGCAGCACCCTTGCTTTCATTTCACGCTTCTCCCAATCTTGAGTGGCAGCAGGAGGTTGAGGCTTGGGCTCATCACCTTTGACAATCGTCCAGAGATTGTATGCCTCCAGTACTGTTATGAGCTTAAATTTCCAGTTTACATAATTTTCTCCATCAAGTTTTGAAGACTCATTTAAATATGTATCTGCAAGGGGATTAGCCATTTCTCCACTAATGACCAAATCCAAAAAAAAATTGCAAGCTGTCTTACACACTCTATTTAGTTTGATGTTTTTAAAAAAAAAAAAAAAAAACTTCAAACAAAACTTGCAAAGTTGCTCCAGATGATGAGAACTAAACAAAAAAAAATGATGAGAACAAATATGAATTTGTTCAACTTTCAAGCAAAAACCAATACTATGCTCCAATGCATAAAAAACGCCTTTAACTTCAAACACCTTTAACTTCTGAAACGGTATCAAACATACCCCTCAGCAAACTTTAAAAAACGTTGCAAATTCTCACTGCAAGTGCACCGAATTGAGGGACTATTACAAAGTATGAATGGCTCTCGTGTTTCTGTCTGTTGGAGGAGAAGAAATAGACACCCGATCTCAGATTTTGGGAAGCATCCACTTGATCTCAGCAAACTTTAAAAAACGCTGGCAATGTTTTTAAAAAAAATGTGCAGAAAGGTATGGATTCATCCAATTAAAAAACGCTGGCAATTGAATGAATTCAACTCTGGATTTCAAACTCCGTGGGCAACGCTGTCTCAAACGCTCCGTGGGCAACGCTGTCTCAAACGCTGTCTCACACAGCTCGACACTCGACTCCGTGGGTAACGCTGTCTCAAACAGCTCGACACTCGACTCCGTGGAATGAATCCGCTATTCAAACAGCTCTCCAGCACCTTAGGCAGCGTAAGCTCCGTGGGCCTTAACTGCAACACCTCACCAGCACAAAGCAATTCGACTTCGACCAGCGAAAATCCACGCCAAGAGGTCGATGGCTGCAGTTCTTTAACGCCGCTCAGCAATCGAAGAACGTGACTCCACTCAGCAGCTCCACTGCACATTGATCATGCTGCTCGATCAGGCAGGAAACTCGAGCAGAGGCGGTGGAAAAAAAAAATACGCCACGCACAGCAAGCATAAGGGGGTCGCTGACTGGGTTTCGAAAGTGGAGTATCTACTCCAATACCCAAACACTCGGCTCTGATACCAAATTACAGAAATACACAGGCAGAAAACACCAGCAAACGTGAGACAAGCTCACTTAACACTATGAATATAATTGCTCAATTACATCACACTTAAATAGGGAAATGCACTCACCTAATCCTCCTGAAAACGAGGAAACAAACCTAAATATGTGTAACCAATTCCTAATTACACCTTCTCGTTCAACCACTCACAACTAATTCTATTTCTGCATTATTCTCACAATATAATGTTTTCAAATTTATATAATTAATTAATAATTATTTTAATAATAAATTATAAAACTATATATTTATGAAAATAATAAAAATGATTACATTTAAAGATACATATTTACAACTCAATTGAGAGTGGAGACATTGTCTCATTTGAGATATAAATAATATTTATTTATTTATGTAAAAGAAAAAATATAATAATAATAAGTAATAGTAGTTAGTCAAACACATATAAATAAAATTTAAAATATATATATAATGAGAGATTTGATATATATACATAATATATGAATTATTATGTAAAAAATAAATTAAGAATTAAAATTTACACATAAAATAAAAATATTATATATAAATTATTTATATAAAAAATATATTATTTTTTTCTTTCTATATTTTTAATTTTATTTATCTATTTTAATTCTTCACATGCCAAGTTTTTGAAAGAATTAATTTTTTTTATATACAGTTTTATTTTTAGTATAAAACTTGAAGAAAGAGTGTATTTATAAATATTTGATTCTTTTTAATATAAAATTTGAGGAAAAATTGTATCTATAAATATTTGATTTTTCTTAGTACTTGGTAGACAAAAAAATAAGATAAATCTATGCTAGTTATTAATAATACTATTTATATGTATATAAATTTTATATCTCTATATATGAAAATATTCTTAATTTTTAATTCTTAATTTTTAAGTTTATTAAAACATATATATACATATATGTTAGATCTAATAAGACTTTTGTGATCCATAATATAGATAAAAGAACTTTCGAATTAATCACATCATTGTTTCCCATAAATATTAAGTTTTTATATATTATAAGTAAATTTTAAAATGAAATTCTAAAATATTATGATAAATATGAATTATTATTTTAATTATAATTAAAACAAATTTATATTACAAAATATTAACTTGAATATTATAATAATAATAATAATAATTATTATTATTAATTAAGTCAATGATATGTCTTATTATTATTATTATTTTTTATCTATGTGCTCATATGTTATAATCATTACAATATTTTATCTATACTAAACTATATAGTGTCTTTACGCAATTATTTTAAAATTACATTTTAAAAAATTTACACTTATTTAAAGAGAATTAAACAAATTTACACTTATTTAAATTTCTATTAAATTTTATATAAAAAAATCTAAAATTTAAATAAATTCAATTTCTTTTATGAAATCATATTTTCCATACTTATTAGATTAAAATTAATTAATGTTAATTTTAAATTCTAATTATTAGACATGTTTTATTATTAAACTAAAAGAAACCATATAAATAAATTAAAGAAATTTGCAAAATTATATTTTAGTAAAATAATCATAAATTTGTAAAATCATATTTTCGTAGAATAATCAATATTTTTTTTAATGTTATTTATTTATTTAATATATATTAATATACAAAGATATATTAAAAGGGTTGGATTTAGTGATAGAAAGCTACTTGTTTTTTTAATTATTGTATTATTATTAGGAGGGTTGGTTAAAAGTCATGGGAGATAATGGTTTAATATGTGGTTGAACTTTCACATAAAAATGTATAATTTTTTACATATTTAATTTGGATTTTTAAAAATAAAATATAATGATTTCAAAATTATATAATTAATTAATTAATTAATTAATAATTATTTTAATAATAAATTATAAAACTAAATAATAAGAATGATTACATTTAAGGGATAGATACATGTTTACAACTCAATGTGAGAGTAAAGTCATTGTGGCATTTGAGATATAATTATTCGTTTGTTAGTCAAACAAATATAAATAAAAATTAAAATATATATAAAAGGAAAGATTTGATAGATTTGATATATATACATAATAGACAAATTATTATGTAAAAAGAGAAAGTAAAAATTTAAATTTTCACATAAAATAAACATATTATATATCAATTATTTATATAAAAAATATATTATTTATAATTTTTATTACTTTTTATTATTATTAATTGAGTTAATAATATGTTTTATTATTATTATTTTCATCAATGTGCTAATATGTTATAATCATTACAATATTTGATCATACTAAACTATATAGTGTCTTTAAACAATTATTTAAACAATTACATTTTAAAAAATTTAACTTTCACTTACAAAAATAAAATTAAAAAAATTTGCACTTATTTAAATTCTATTAAATTTTATATAAAAAATTCTAAAATTTAAATAAATCCAATTTTTTTTTATGAAATCATATTCTCCATACTTATTATAAATTGGATTAAAATAAATTAATGTTAATTTAAAATTCTAATTATTAGGTATGTTTTACTATTGAATTAAAAGAAATCATATAAATAAATTAAATAAATTTGCAAAATCATATTTTAGTAATTTTTTTTTTTTTTGGATTTTTAGATTAATGTTATTTACCTATTTAATGTATATTAATATACAAAAATCTCTGATTAAAAGGGTTGGATTTAGTGATAAAAAGTTAGGTGTTTTTTTAATTATTGGACCTTTTTTAGGAGGGTTGGTTAAAAGTTATGGGAGGTAATGGGAGGTAATGGTTTAATATGTGGTTGAACTTATAGTGATAATATTAATTATTTTATGGTTTATAGACACTTGAGTGAATCAAATCAAACCTCCTATGTCATTCTTTTAAAAACTCTCTAGGCATAAATGAGTTGACAATAAACCTCCTATGTCATTCTTTTAAAATCTCTTTAGGCATAAATGAGTTGACAATAGGGTGCACTATTACAGAACTCCTTTCTAATCCTATGTGCCATGTAAGGGGCTATGTTAGTACATATAGTAATAGTGGTCAAAATTAACCCATGTCACTCAAGTACAAATCTGTCTACAGTTACTAATTCCATTGATTAAAAAAAAAAAAGTGCAAAATTATCTATAGAGTGCAAAGTTATCCTCTATAGTGACTATGATAGTTATTTATAAATTACAAATTTAATTTAAAAAATTACTTACATTATAGAAATTATCTTACAAGATTTTACAATTTTAGTCAAAATAATATATGTTTTTATTTTTTCTTATTTATATTTTTGGATGAATTTTTGTTTGAATTTCATAAATATTAGTGAAATATAAAATTTGAAAAATATATTTCAAAATTATTTTATAAAAAAATTATTTCACAAAATTAAAAAAAAAAAAAACCATTAAAAGTTAACTTCAAGTCTCAGTGCTGTCTTTGTACTCTTAACTGTGACTCCACGAATATCAACTGTTATCTCTATACACTTAATTGTGACTCCATGAATATCAATATTGTTATAGTTCCACTTGGGAGAAATTTACTACCTTCATAGACTTTGATGTCAATGTTGGTTGATGTCAATTTGAATACTAGTTGTTTAAGAATTCCCTTACTCTCCTATTTGTCCACGTCCCCCTATTGCCTAAAGCTCGTCGATATCTTCACCATGTAGCTATGCCAACTCCACATGGGAGATCTTTGACCATATCATAAAGCCTAAATCTTATTAATTTATGATGTGAAAAAGACAGAGCTGAATCTTTATATCTCATACAAGAGTCATTATCTTATTTTAAAGATCCAACCTATTTGTCTATTTTTTTTTATTAAACCACAAATTGTATTTAGGTCATGAAATACCTTCGGATATGACTTGACACCACGGGAAAAAGGGCTTTCAATTTTGTTTGAAAATGATTTAACACCGATCTCATTAGATGCGATAGCATGGGTTTTTATATGCAAATATATGGTCTTTATAGGGAACTCTTCATATGGGGAACTCATCATTTTATTAGATATAAAGTGGGGACATTGCATTGATATAAAGAACCATTTTATGAAGCTTATCTCATAGGGAGTGAGTTTCATACAATACATATATACTTTATTTTTTAATGTATATGATGTACAGGTTTAAATTAATTTTATTATTATTATAATATTTTATATTATTAAATTGGAAAAAAATGTACTTAATTTGACTTGTGAGGAAAATTTTAATTAAATAAGATTCTGGTCAGTAAATTTTACTAACACTATTTAGGAGCTATAAATATGTCAATCCACTTTAAAACAACTTTTTATGAAGTCAGCTTTAACGAGGAGCAAAGTAAAAATTTACACCCAGTGAAATTTAATGAAATTCAATGGTCCATATGTAGAGGATTGAACTTAAAGTTAATCTTCCTTTATTTTTCAGTTTTTTTTTAATGATTAAATTTTTAATAATTTTTCTAATTTTATAATACATAAAAGAGTTAAAAGTTCATTTGCATTTTAAAATGTTTTTAAGAAATAACAAAAATATACTATTATTTTCATTGTTTTGGTAGTTTTTATTTCACTTTGTAAGTAATGATGACATAATTCAATTTTGTTTTTATTATTAGTTTATTAACATAAGTTTTGTATATAGAAACAAAGTTAAAATTTTCAGGGTTTTGAGATGGATAAGATTTACAAAATAATTATTTTTTAGATTTTTTATTTATTTGTTAGGGTGGTTCAGGTAAATTTGATTTGGTTAAATTATGGATTATTTTTCAGCTCCAAGTTTATGAGAATCCATGATTTTTCTCGTAGTATTCATCTTTAATGTAGTCTATTTAAAGCCATAAAGACTCTTGGTAAATTGATCTTTCAAGGCCACTAGGATCCCAACTGTAACATCTAAACATCCTAAACATTACATACTAAAAAAACAAAAATTATTAATCTTCATTTACCTCTAAAAACAACCACTTCTTAAATTATGGAGTTAGTTGCAATATAACCAGGTTCACATTATGACTTAACACAATGGTTATATGAATACCAACGCAAATATGGGTTTAACCAAGTATTTATATACCGATACAAACAAAGTTTGTACTTACATTTCATTTGTCCCATGATTACATTATCATCCAGTTTAGGCTTTACCTCGTCATGTCTAAAGGTTGGTATAGTATTATTGTTGCAATCACATGTAATCAATCGTTGGATCCTCCACACATATCATTTAATTAAGTCATGTATTTGGTACTACGATTACTCTGTCTTAATGGCTATCACATCCATAAGGTTTGTAATGAAGACACCTAGCTGTGATATGCCTTGACTCCATTTAAGCCATTCATATCTGAACCTTGGGATCGACGGTGTGGGTGTGAGCTGGGATCGTTAGGGTAACCACCCACCCCACCCATCAGTTCAATCCCTCATTTGCTCTGCCGCTTGGAATGCCTCCAGCTCTGCAACTCTCCATTTTCAAATAGCAACAACGCTTACAGGTTCTATTCCGGGTCGATATGATGTTCATGGAACCCTGTCAGGCTTTCTTTCCGGTGCCGAGTTTATTTTTCCGCTAACCCTTCTCACAGCAACTGTGTAGAAATTTGAATAACTGATATATTATTCATCGATATTCTCCTGATCACACACTATTTTAACTTCATGAACAATACAGAATCTCTTCTACCATTGATCATTAATTGCGGAAATAAAAACAATCGCATGCGCACATTAAAACCATAAACAATCACACATATGAACACAATATTTCATGGGAAAGCTTAAAGTTGAAAACCCCCAACTATCTGTATATTATATGTCATAGAGATCATGTAACAATCATTGTACAAAGCTCCTCACAAGCTCTCAGCACAACCTTCAATTGCTACACACTAATCAAGCTAGATCTAGCAAAACACATGCTCCAATCTTTGCCACCTGATAGCCAGCCTCTATTGCGTAATCAATGTTGTAGGATGGCTCATTAAATAACTTGAACCACCTGGCTTGTACTGCGCAATCCTCATGGGCTTCTCCAATCACTGGTTGTTGCAAATATGCAACAATATAGTCACAATTGATAGTTAACCTGCTCTTTCACCTATCTCTTCACTGGTCTCCACTGAAACTGTCCATGCACTGAAGTTAACTGATGTATTCTTTAGTTGATTAATGAGTTTATAATTAGTGAATTAATTAATAATTAATTCACACCACTCTTCACTAGTGTATTAATCAGTTAGAATAAATACAACTAGCTCAACTATGTTTAGATTAGTTAAACTGAACACAATTCCACTAACTTCCTCAATCAACTCCACCAAACTCTGTCACATGAGTTCTAACTGAAGTATCCATGCAATAGCTCCACATAACCCTTAGGAATAGCATAATTCCTTCTGTCAGCTCCTGTGCCACATCCGTGCACTTAACTGAAGTGCTCCAAGAGAATAAGATAATGTTTATAGTCCAAATATTATTAAGAGCTAATAATATTTGACATATCTATTTTTAGACTGGCAATCTAAAAATAGATTCCGCCCAATATGTCTAAAAATAGAAGTCCATCTATTTTTTTCCAACTTGACCAACCATCCACAAATAGCATCCTGCAACTCATAGAACATGATCCATATGTTTAAAAATAGACATAGTCTAAAAATAGACTTTGCGCCAAAAATAGCCTGCGGGCCCACTTAGTGAAGATGACTTCTTTCCACTAAGCTCATCATCTTGTTGCAATCTCAACAAACTGCTCGGTTTGTCTTACAGGTCCATTATTTATGCTTAGATTTGGGTTTCGTTTTCTCTATGCTCAATCTACGTTTTTGGTTTGAATCAGTTATGGGGTTTCTCGGCTTCCGTAGCATGACTGCCTTTGCACCATAAAAGTCTCACTTTAAACCATGCGGAATGGCTCTGTCCATGAGCATAAAGGCCCTGGAACTTACCTCTGGCTGCACCTCAGATTCTCGCCTCCGGGTATTGATTAAAACCCCGCTATTCATATTTTAGTTACAATTTTTCAAGTTGATGTTGAATGTCTGCATCATAGCTTGTAACTCATTTTTCTTCGATTGATTTGTCGACAAGTTGGTGGCCCGGCCCTTGCCGTTAGCCTGCACTATCTGGAGTTCCAAATCTCGCCTTACTCCTTCACAATAAGTGTCGTTTAAAGTATTGGTGAAGGGTTTATAGGTTCAGCTCTTGCATTGTCATTGAAATCTACTTACACTTATCTCTTCAGGTTAATATCTAGCGAGATATTTACTCGTCGTCTCGTTGTTGTTCTATTCTTTCTATTTGTGGGAAGGGTTTGAGAGAAACTCCCCCTAATCATGTGTTCCATCCAGAACATCATGTGCATGTTATCAGTACTGATTTATTTTTCCATTACAGTCTCAGTTTGAAGTTAATCTGTCTTGTTTACATATGTAATGGAGTTGTTGATTCTGAAGCTTGGCTCTTGTCAATATTTATCAAAATAATGTTTACTAGTTCTAAACATTACCATATGTAGTTATTTCGGCCAATACAGTTTCACTACCTGGTTTAATTGAAATTCTCTGCCAGTTTTCCTGAATTTATCAATAATGTGTTCTTTCATTATTTGGGTTTTCCACCCTTTGGGACGGGGACCCAAACCCCCATTCTGGGTTTGGGTTCTTAAACCCTCAAGCGTAACCCTTGAGCTTGCTTGTGCAATAAGTTTATATTCGAGGGTAGTGTTATATGTAATGATGCATCTTTGTTCGTGTGAAACTACATGCATGGAAAGAATTGTATTTACTGTATTCTTAATAGTGATGGAATTGCTTCCTAATTTTCTGCTCTACACAGTTCTTAGACTGTATATGTAATTTATCATTATATGTTATAAATAAAGGTTTTCGGTCTCTTCCTACTTTTAGTAACCCTTCTGTAACTCTTTCCTGAAAAAATGTATGTGCATACCCCTTTTTTTTCAGAAATACATATAACTCAATTTTAAGCAGTTTTCACATAGTTTATCCTATTAAACTATTCCATCAGATGTCTTCAAGTTCACATCTAGTCATGTTATAATAATTAACAGTAATTGTAAATATTTCCTACTTGGAAAAGAAAAACATAAACCAGAACTCTAAGATACAACAGTACCTAATTCCGGGTAAATTTCTTCTTAAGTCTCATGGTCCTCCCAACCGTGAGTGAGGCGATTACATCCTCATCTCCCCCCTTTCTCCTCACCAGCGTCTAGGTGTATCAATGAGACAAGAAGTTAGACCTCAGGAATAATTCCAGTCATTTCATTCTTCTGGGTGTCAATTTAGCTCCACTAGTTTTCTTACCATCTCTAGATTACTCCCGACAATCACCTGTTGCTTCACCCTTCATACCTTCTGCACTGAACCCCATCCCTTCCCAGGATTTTCCATAAATCCTTTTCTTGGAAATGGTAACTGTCAGAATTGTATCCACCTTTTACCTTGGTATTTTGGAATTAATTTACCAATCAGTAACTTCTTTCTTTTATTCAAGATAATTATTCATTAACTTTCTTTGAAAATACCAAAGATAATTTATTGAACATTGTTAAAGAATAATCTTATTCATTACTCGTTAAAAATGTATCATAACAAGTATTTAAGTTGAAATTTAAATTAAACAGGGTGTTACATCTTCCCCCGATGAAGTAAACACCGTCCTCGGTGTTATTTAATCAAGATGAATAGCTCTAGATAAGCTTGTTGAATAACATGTTCATCCTCATAAGTAGCCTCCTCCGGGCCAAAGTGCTTCCACTACACCTTAACTTAGGGGATGACTCGCCTATGGAGCGTTATTTCTCTCCGACCTAGAATATGTTGCGGTTCTACCAGGAATTCGTCATCCGGTTCTACCTGCATATCACAATTGTTATCATTAGTTTAACTCGGAAATTTTATTCTTATCACAATTGCAACACATTATTAACTTACATGTATACCCTGCAATTGTATCACATGTTTAGGGTCATGTACATAATGTTTCAGCAATGATACATGAAACATGTTATGTACGAATATATGGCTTGGTAGAGCCATTCAGTAGGCCACTGATCCTATCCTTTCCAAAGCTTCGAATGGCCCACAATATCTGGGGGCCAACTTAGCACAAGTGTTCCATCACAGTGTGTTTTTCTTTGGTTTTATTATCACATACACGTGATTCCCTACCACAAATTATTGGAAAGTTATTTTCTTATCAACATACACTTTTTTCCAGTCTTGAGCAACCGTCAAGTTCTGCATGATTTTCTTCACCTCTCGCTCCATTTCTTCTAGCATATCCGACCAAAGCATCAATTTATTTTCTGGACTACTCCAGTTCATAGGAGTCTGACATTGTCTTTCGTACAATGGCTCAAAGGGACTCATCTTAAGGGATTCCTGATAACCATTGTTGTAAGAAAACTCAACCAAATGAAGATACTCCTCCCACTTTGTTGGTTGTTGCATTACATCCATGCACAACATGTCTTCTAGAATTTGATTCACCCTTTCCTTTTGCCCATCCATTTGCGGATGATAAGCAATACTAAATTGTATTTGTGTCCCCAAGCCACTAAATAGCGTCTTCCAGAATGCTTAAGTGAATTTCACATCGCAATCTGAAATCACAATTCAGGGAATACCACGCAACCTAAAAATTTCTCTCATAAAGATATTAGCAATTTGTATTCTCTTATAAGTAGACTGGACAGAAATAAAATGTGCCACCTTACTAAGTCTATCAACTACCACCATAATCAAATCGTTATGCCTTCTATTCTTTGGTAGCCTAGTGATGAAGTCGAGGGATATGACCTCCCACTTCCACTTTGGTATAGGAATAGGCTGAAGCAATCCTACAGGATGTTGATTTTCAACCTTAATTTGCTGACATTCTAAACACTTTTTCAAATAATATACAATGTCCTTCCGCATTCCATGACAGGAGTAAGCCTTTCTAATTGCAGTTAGCATTTTCTGATATCCAGGATGTCTAGCATAGGAACTCCTGTGATATTCATCCAAAGTTATTCTTTTTAGATAGTTTTGATTTGGAATATATATATTTTTTTCGGTAAACCAAGAACTACTTATTGTTGAGTTCAAATTCAGAATGCTTCCCTTGCTCTTGGTATGCTTTTTCCTGTTGCCATAGAAACTGGTATTCAGGGTCCTTGCTAGTTGCCTCTAATATCTGCTCTTAGAACTTGAATTCAATTTGAGTAAAGTATAGTTCGTGTATGCCATGCAGTTTTCTACTTAGTGCATCTGCCACTCGGTTCTCTTTACCCTTCACATGCTGGATGTCAAAGTTAAACTCACTTAGAAAATCATTCCACCTATCTTGGCGCGCATTCAGATCAACTTGTTTAAAATAGCTAGTTAGATTTTTGTGGTCAATTCTCAGCACGAACCTTTTTCCCAGCAGATAATGTATCCATATTTTTAATGCATGTACCACCGTAGTTAATTCCAAATCAGAGGTTGATTACCTCTGCTCATGCTCCTTCAGCTTTTTGGATTCATATGCTATGAATCTCCCTTCTTGAGTCAAATATGCTCCTACACCCTCCTTACAAGAATCGGTACAAACTTCAAACTCTTTACTCAGGTTTGCTACCCCCAGAACATGAGGAGTAGTTAACAGCTCCTTCAATAATTCAAAATTGTTCTGACATTCCTAAGTCCATTTAAAGACTCATCCATTTCGCTGCAAGGAGGTGATGGGAAATGCTATTTTAGAGAATCCATTTATGAATCGTCAATAATAACCAGCCAAACCCATGAATGAACGTATGTATGCTACGTTCTTTGGAACCCTCCATTCTATGATGGTATTTATCTTTTCTAGGTCCATCGCAATCCCTTAAGTAGAAATCACATGCCCCAAGTATTGAATTTTTTCTTTGAATAAATCACACTTACTAAACTTAGCATAGAGCTGATGTTCTCTTAACATTTTCAGCACAATGCACAGATGCTCCTTTTGCTCTTCCATGTTCTCGGAGTATATTAGTATGTCATCAATAAAAATCAAAATGAATTTATCCAGGTATGGGTGAAAAATCCCATGCATTAAGCTTATAAAGGTAGCTGGTGCGTTGGTTAACCCAAAAGGTAGCACCACAAATTCATAATGGCCATACCGGGTATAGAATGTTGGTTTGCTTATATCTTTGTCTCTGATTCAAATTTGATGGTACCCTGACCTTAAGTCAATCTTGGAAAAAATTGTATCTCCTTTGACTTGGTCGAACAAGTCATCTATGGGCGATAATGCGTATTTATTTTTAACAGTCAACTTATTTAGATGTTGGTAGTCCATGCACATGCGCATAGTGCCATCTTTCTTTCTCACGAATAGCACTGGTGCTCCCCATGGGGACACACTTGGTCGAATGCAGCCTTTATCCATCAATTCCTCTAGCTGCATTTTTAAATCAGTTAGTTCTGGTACACTCATTCTGTAAGGACTTCGAGACATGGGTGTTGCTCTGGGGTATTAGCTCTATGGTAAAGTCTATGTCCCTTTTAGGTGGCAGCCCGAGGATTTCCTTAGGAAATACATCCTAGAATTATTGCACAATAGGGATGTTTTCCAGCATAAGGGTCTTATCCTTAGAGTTGGTGAATCCAACCTGAATTGCATAGAGTTTGCATCCTTTCCTTATACTTTTACTTAATTGGGATGTTGTAATAGGTCGTAACTGCAATGGTTTCTTAATGCCTTGAAGTTCTTGTCTTGTTCCATCCTTGGATTTAAAGTAGATAATTTTGTCCTTACAGTCCACAAGTGACCAATATCTCTCCATCCAATCCATCCCTAATAATATGTCGTAAGATCCCAGGGGAACGATGTTGAGTTCCACAATAATGTGTTGATTCCCAATGCTCAACTCACAATATAGTACTTTGGCATTGACCCTCTTCTTACCCCTGTAGCCAGCTGAACTAACCATGGATTCTTAAATTTATGATTTTCTAATTTATAATTTTCAACTATACGAGGGTGTATATAGCTCAAATTGGCCCCAGGATCAACTAAAATAGAAACAGATTGGTTTTGTATCTTACCTTCTGGCTCTATCATGGTTGGTTGGAAGTCTTCTTGCCAATCTTCTAGAGCTGCATTGATTTTGGGTATGTTTCAAGCTACATGTCCCATAGTTGATGCCTCTTGCAGGTTTGATGTCACCTCATTTCTTCCTCGATGAGGATAGTTTTTGAAGTAATGCACCTCCCCACAACCCCGGCATTGCAACGGGGGTTTTTGAGACTGCCCAATTTCAGGTCTGCTAGAGGCTTCGGCATGCTGCTCCTCACCAGCCCACTCGGTCTTTGATTTACCTTTTCCATTTTGTTTACTCAATGGATTCCTTGCAACATTTCTATAGTTTCCAGATCTGTTATTTTTGTTATTGGTGAAGCTTTTCTACCCTTTTCGGGGTGGCCAACTTTTCCCAACTTCACCCTTAACTTTGGATTGTTGATAACACATTCATGCTTTCCTTATCACTTCATCCATGGTTTTTGGGTTCACAAATTCAATCTTCTCTTTCATATGCAATGGAAAACTACTCAGAAATCGTTGCACTTTCACCTTTATCATCGCACAAATACGACACATATCGTAATAATGAAGTAAATTTCATAACAAACTCATCCATAGACATCTACCCCAGTTTCAGATCATGGAACTCTCAGGACCTCTCATCACAAAAATGTTCGGTCAGATACTTATCTTTGAAATATTGTTGGAACTCATCCCAAGTTACATTTTGGCCTTCTATTCCACGCACATTCTTAACCTCCTCCCACCTGAGTGTGGCTTTCTCTCATAGTTGATAAATTGATAAACAAGCTTTCGATTTTTTGTTATATTCATACACTTGGAAGTACTTGTTCATATTTATGATCCAAGCTTTTGTTGTTTCCTCAGTTTCCCCATCAAAGGTGGGGGCTTAATTTTATGGAATTCACCTTGTAATTCCACTTTTTGTTTCTTCAAAGCTGCTTGTTCTAGAATATTTCCATATTCAACCTCATTGTAAGTTCGAATCTTATTACTTCGTGGAGTTCTGCTACCTTCTGGATTATCATGTAGAGCTTGCTAATGTTCCCCTTCTTCTCGAGTGTTCCTCTCGGGACTGGGATTTGAGTTGGGATGATTCTAGCAGTCCAAAAGGATTTTTAATATCCTTTCATGTTCCCTCATCAATCTTTCATTGTCACCCCAAAATTTGAGCATCTCTTTTTGGAGTTGTTGCATAATTTCAAGCAATTTGTTTGTCTGTTGTTGCTGGTCTATCAACATTCTCCTTGTTTGTTGGTGCTTGTCTATGCTTAATTGCACCCACATTTCGGGGTTGACCTCAGGATTGGTCATAGGATGGGTTTCTCCCATGTTTCTAGGTGTTTGGTGACTAGATCCTCTCCTCGTTGTAGTTTGGCGCAAATATGTTCCTGTACTTTACACAAATCCAACATTTAAACTTTCTGGAAGAAATAAAAAATCAAAATGATGACCTATCATGTTATTTTTTTGGCCCAAGCATCAATTTATTTTTTGGACTGCTCCAGTTCATAGGAGTATGGCATTGTCCTCCATACAATGCCTCAAAGGGACTCATCTTAAGGGATTCATGATAACCATTTTTGTAAGAAAACTCGATCAAATGAAGATACTCCTCCCACTTTGTCGGATGTTGCATTACATACATGCGTAACATGTCTTCCAGAATCTGATTCACCCTTTCTGTTTGCCCATCCATTTGTGGATGATAAGCAGTAGTAAATTGTATTTGTGTCCCCAAGCCACTAAATATCGTCTTCCAGAATGCTGAAGTGAACTTCACATCGCGATCTAAAATCGCAATTCAGGGAATACCACGCAACCTAAAAATTTATCTCATAAATATATCAGCAATTTGTATTGTCTTATAAGTAGACTGGATAGGAATAAAATGTGCCACCTTAATAAGTATATCAACTACCACCATAATCGAATCATTATGCCTTCTATTCTTTGGTTGCACAGTGATGAGGTCAAGGGATATGACTTCCCACTTCCACTTTGGTATAGGAATAGGCTGAAGCAATCCTGCAGGATGTTGATGTTCAACCTTAATTTGCTGACATTCTAAACACTTAGTCAAATAATCCGCAATGTCCTTCCGCATTCCAGACCAGGAATAATCCTTTCTAATTGAAATTAGCATTTTATGATATAGGATGTCTGGCATATGAACTCCGATGATATTCATCCAAAATTATTCTTTTCAAATAGTTTTGATTTGGAATATATATTCTTTTTCGGTAAACCAAGAATTTCTTATCGTTGAGTTCAAATTCAGACTGCTTCCCTTGTTCTTGGTCTGCTTTTTCCTACTGCCATAGAAACTAGTATTCAGGGTCCTTGCTAGCTGCCTCTAATGTCTGCTCTTGGAACTTGAATTCAATCTGATTAAAGTTGAGTTAGTAGATTACATGCAGTTTTCTGCTTAGTGCATCTGCCACTCGGTTCTCTTTACCCTTCACATGCTGGATGTCAAAATCGAACTCACTTAAGAAATCATTCCACCTAGCTTGGCGCGCATTCAGATCATATTGTTTAAAATAGCTAGTTAGACTATTGTGGTCAGTTCTCAGCATGAACCTTTTTCCTAGTAGGTAATGTATCCATATCCGTAATGCATGTACCACCATAGTTAGTTCCATATCATAGGCTAAGTACCTCTGCTCATGCTCCTTCAGCTTTCTGGATTCATATGCTATGACTCTCCCTTCTTGCTTCAAAACTTCTCCTACACCCTCCTTACAAGCATCGGTACAAAATTCAAACTCTTTACTCGGGTATACTACCCACAGAATGGGAGGAGTAGTTAACAACTCCTTTAATAATTCAAAAATGTTCTGACATTCCTGAGTCCATTTAAAGACTCATCCCTTTCGCTGCAAGGAGGTGATGAGAAAGGCTATTTTAGAGAATCCATTTATGAATCGTCGATAATAACCAGCCAAACCCATGAATGAATGTATGTCTGCTAAGTTCTTTGGAACCCTCCATTCCATGATGGTCTTTAAATTTTCTGGATCCACCACAATCCCTTCAGCAGAAATCACGTGCCCCAAGTATTGAATCTGTTCTTTGAATAAATCACACTTACTAAACTTAGAATAGAGTTGATGCTCTCTTAACTTTTTCAACAAAATTCGCAGATGCTCCTTGTGCTCTTCCATGTTCTTGTAGTAGATTAGTATGTCATCAATAAAAATCAAAATGAATTTATCCAGGTATGGGTGAAAAATCCCATGCATTAAGGTCATAAAGGTAGTTGGTGCATTGGTTAACCCAAAAGGTAACATCACAAATTCAAAATGGCCATACCGTGTACAGAATGTTTTTTTTCTTATATATTCGTCCCTTATTCAAATATGATGGTACCCTGACTTTCAATCAATCTTGGAAAACATTGTACCTCCTTTGACTTTGTCGAACAAGTTGTCTATGCACGATAATGCGTATTTATTTTTAACATTCAACTTATTTAGATGTCAGTAGGCCATGCACATGCACATAGTGCCATCTTTCTTTCTCATGAATAGCATTGGTGCTCCCCATGGGGACACACTTGGCCAAATGTAGCCTTTATCCATCAATTCCTGTAGCTGCATTTTTAACTCAATTAGTTCTGGTACACTCATTATGTAAGGAGTTCGAGACACGAGTGCTGCTCCAAGTATTAGCTCTATGGTAAAGTCTATGTCCCTTTTAGGTGGCAGCCCTAATATTTCCTAAGGAAATACATCCTGGAATTCTTGCACAATAGGGATTTTTTCCAGCATAAGGGTCTTATCCTTAGAGTTGGTGAATCCCACCTTAATTGCATAGATTTTGCATCCTTTCCTTATGCATTTGCTTAATTGGGATGCTGTAATAGGTCGTAATTGCAATGGTTTCTTAATGCCTTGAAGTTCTTGTCTTGTTCCATCTTGGAATTAAAGTAGATAATTTTGTCCTTACAGTCCACCAGTGACCAATGTCTCTCCAGCCAATCCATCCCCAATAATACTTCGTAAGATCCCTTGGGTAGGATGTTGAGTTCCACAGTAATGTGTTGATTCCCAACACTCAACTCACAATCTAGTACTTTAGCATTGACCCTCCTTCTTTCTCCTGTAGCCAACTGAACTAACCAAGGATTCTTAAATTTTTTATTCTGTAATTTCCAGTTTTCAACTATACAAGGGTGTATATAGCTCAAACTAGCTCGTGATCAGCTAAAATAGAAACATATTGGTTTTTTATTTTACCTTCTAGGTCTATCATGGTTGGTTGGAAGTCTTCTTGCCGATATTCTAAAGCTGTGTTGATTCTGGGTATGTTTCGAGCTACATCCCCCACATTTGATGCCTCTTGCAGGTTTTTTGTCACCTCATTTATTCCTCGATGAGGACAGTTTTTGAAGTAATGTGCCTCCCCACAACCGCAGCATTGCAATGTAGGTTTTTGATACTGCCCAATGTCAGGTCTGCTAGAGGCTTCGGTATGCCGCTCCTCACCAGCCCACTCAGTATTTGATTGACCTTTTCCATTTTTTTTACTCACCAGATTCCTTGCAGTGTTTCTATAGTTTCCAGATCTGTTATTTTTGTTATTAGTGAAGCTTTTCTGCCCTTTTCTGGGTGGCCAAATTTTCCCAGCCTCCCCCTTAACTTTGGATTGTTGATAGCACATTCGTGCTTTCCTTATCACTGAATCCATGGTTTTTGGGTTCACAAATTCAATCTTATCTTTCATATGCAATGGAAAACTGCTTAGAAATCGCTGCACTTTCTCCTTTCTCATTGCGCAAATACGACACATATCGTAATAATGAAGTAAATTTCGTAACAAACTCATCCATAGACATCTACCCTAGTTTCATATCATGGAATTCTTAGGACCTCTCATCACAGAAACGTTCGGTCAGATACTTATCCTTGAAATATTGTTGGAACTCATCCCAAGTTACAATTTGGCCTTCTATTCCACGCACATTCTTAATCTCCTCCCACCTGAGTGTGGATTTCTCTCGTAGTTGATAAATGGATAAATGAGCTTTCAATTTGCTGTTATATTCATACACTTGGAAGTACTTGTTCATATTTATGATCCAAGCTTCTACCATTTCCTCGACATTCCCGTCAAAGGTGGGGGCTTAATTTTCCGGAATTCACCCTGTAATTCCACTTTTTGTTTCTTCAACTCTTGTTGTTATAGAATATTTCTAGATTAAACCTCATTGTAAGTTCGACTCTTATTACTTTGTGGAGTTCTGCTGCCTTCTGGATTATCATGTAGAGCTTGCTAATGTTCCCCTTCTTCCTGAGTGTTCCTCTCGGGACTGGGATTCGAGTTGGGATGATTCTAGCCCTCCGAAAGGATTTTTAATATCCTTTCCTGTTCCCTCATCAATATTTCGTTTTCACCCCGAAATTGAGCATCTCTGTTTGGAGTTGTTGCACAATTTCAAGTAATCTGTTTTTCTGTTGTTGTTGGTCTGCCAAAATTCTCCTTGTTTTTTGGTGTTGGTCTATGCTTAACTGCACCCACATTTCGGGATTGACCTCAGGATTGGTCATAGGATGGGTTTCTCCCATGTTTCTGGGTGTCTGGTGACTAGATCCTCTCCTCATTGTAGTTTGGCGCAAATATGTTCCTGTACTTTGCACAAATCCAACATTTAAACTTTTTGGAAGAAAGAAAAAATCAAAATGATTACCCATCATGTTATTTTGTTGGCCCAACTGGTCCCAACGTGTAACCACGCTCTGATACCACTTGTAATATATAAACATCCTAAACATTACATACTAAAAAAAGTATATATTAGTCTTCATTTACCTCTAACAACAACCACTTCTTAAACTATAGATTTAGTTGCAATATAAAACATGGGTTTAACCAAGTATTTATATAACGATACAAACAAATTTTTTACTTACATTTCATTTGTCCCATGATTACATTATCATCTAGTTTAGGCTTTACCCCATCATGTCTAAAGGTTGGTATAGTATTATTGCTTTAGTCACATGTAATCAATCGTTGGATCCTCCACACATATCACTTAATTAAGTCTTGCATTCGGTACTACGATTACTCTGTCTTACTTAATGGCTATCACATCTGTTAGGTTTGTAATGAAGACACCTAGTCATGATCTGCCTTGGCTCCCTCTGAACCGTCCATATCTAAACCTTGGGATCAATAGTGTGGGTGTTAGGTGGGATGGTTACGGTAACTACCCACCCCACCTGTCAGTTCAATCCCTCATTTGCTCTGTCGCTTGGAACGCCTATGGCTCTGCAAATCTCATTTTTCAAGCAGCAACAATGCTCACAGGTTCTACTCCGAGTCGACATGTTATTCATGGAACCCTTCTAGGCTTTCTTTCTGGCACCGAAATTAGTTTTATGCTAACCCTTCTCACAGAAACTGCTCAGTTTGTCTTACAGGTCCATTCTTTATGCTTAGATTTGGGTTTTATTTTCTTTATGCTCAATCTACATTTTTGGTTTGAATCAATTATGGGGTTTATCGGATTCCGTATAATGACTGCCTCCACGCCATGCAGGTCCCACTTTCAACCCTGTGGAGTGGTTCTGTCCATGAGCATAAAGGCCCCAGAACTTATCTCTCGCTGCGCCTTGGATGGTCACCTCCAGGTATTGATTAAAACCCCGCTATTCATATTTCAATTACAGTTTTTCGGGTTGATGTTGAATGTCTGCATCATAGCTTGTAACTCGTTTTTCTTCAGTTTATTTGTCAATAGGTTGGTGGCCTGACCCTTACCATTAGCCCACACTATCTCGAGTTCCAACTCTCGCCTTACGCCTTCACAGTAAGTGTCGTTTAAACTATTGGCAAAGGGTTTATAGGTTCATCTCTTTCATTTTCGTTGAAATCGACCTACACTTATCTCTACAGGCTAATATCTAGCGAGAGATTTACTTGTCGTCTCGTTGTTGTTCTATTCTTTCTATTTATGTGAAAGGTTTGAGTGAAGCTCCCCCTAATCATGTGTTCCGTCCAGAACATCCTTTGATGGTTATCAATACTGATTCAGTTTTTCATTACAATCTTGGTTTGCAGTTAATATGCCTTGTTTACATATGTAATGGAGTTGTTGAGTCTGAAGCTTAGCTCTTGTCAATATTTATCAAAATATTGTTTACTAGTTCTATCCATTACCGTATGTAGTTATTTTTGCCGTTACAGTTGTGCTACCTGGTTTAAGTTAAATTCTCTGCTAGTTTTCACGAATTTATCAATAATGTGTTCTTTCATTATTTGGGTTTTCCACCCTTTGGGACGGGGACCCGAACCCCCATTCCGGGTTTGGGTTCTTAAACCCTCAAGCGTAACCCTTGAGCTTTCCTGTGCAATAAGTTTATATTCCAGGGTAGCGTTATATGAATTTGATGCATCTTTTTTCTTGTGAAAGTACATGCATGGAAATAATTGTATTTACTGTATTCTTAACAGTGGTGAAATTGCTTCCTAATTTTCTGTTCTATACAATTCTTAGGCTCTGTATGTAATTTCTCATTATATATTATAAATAAAGGTTTTCGGTCTCTTCCTACTTACAGTAACCCTTCTGTAACTCTTTCCTAAAAAAATGTATGTGCATACCACTTTTTTTTCTTCAGAAATACATATAACTGAGTTTTAAGCATTTTTCTCATAGTTTATCCTATTAAACTATTCCATCACAAGTCTTCAAGTTCACATCTAGTCATGTTATAATAATTAACATTAACTGTAAATATTTCCTACTTGGAAAACAAAAACATAAACCAGAACTCTAAGATACAACAATACTTAATTCCAGGTAAATTTCTTCTTAAGTCTAATGATCCTCCCAACCGTGAGCGAGGTGATTACGTCCTCAGCTCCCCCCTTACTCCTCACCAGGGTCTAGGTGTATCAATGAGACAAGAAGTTAGACCTCATGAATAATTCCAACCCTTTCCTTCTTCTGGGTGTCAATTGAGCTGCATTGGTTGTATTACCAGCTCTCGATTACTCCTAGCAATCACCTGTTGCTTCACCCTTCATGCCTTCTACACTAAACCCCATTCCTTCCCAGGATTTTCCATAAATCCTTTTCTTGGAAATGGTAACTATTAGAACTGTCTCCACCTTTTACCTTGGTATCTTGGAATCAATTTACCAATCAGCTACTTCTTTCTTTTATTCAAGATAATTATTCATTAAATTTCTTTGAAAATACCAAAGATAATTTATTGAATACTGTTAATGAATACTCTTATTCTTTACTCTTTCAAAATTTATCATAAGAAGTATTTAAGGTCAAATTTAAATTAAAAATGGTGTTACATCTTCCCCCACTGAAGTAAACACCGTCCTCGGTGTTATTTAATCAAGATGAACAGCTTTGGATAAGCTTGTTGAATAACATGTTCGTCCTCCCAAGTAGCCTCCTACGGGCCAAAGTGATTCCACTGCACTTTAACTTGGGGGATGACTCACCTCCGTAGCATTATCTCTCTCTAATATAAAATATGTTGTGATTCTACCAGGAATTCATCGTCCGGTTCTACCTGCATATCACAATTGTTATCCTTATTTTAACTCAGAAATTTTATTTTTATCACAATTGAAATACATTGTTAACTGACATGTATAGCCTGCCATTGTATCACATGTTTGGGGTCATGTACATAACGTTTCAGTAATGATACATGAAACTCATTATGTACCAATATATGGCTTGGCAGAGCTAGTCGGTAGGCCACTAGTCCTATCCTTTTCAAAACTTCGAATGGCCCACAATATCTGGGGGCAAACTTAACACAAGTGTTCCATCGCAGTGTGTTTTTATTCAGTTTTATTCTCACATAAACGTGATCCCCTACCGTGAATTCTCGAAAATTTCTTTTCTTATCAGCATACACTTTTTTCCGGTCTTGAGCATCCTTCAAGTTCTGCCTAATTTTTTTCACCTCTCGTTCCATTTCTTCTAGCATGTCTGGCACAATCATTAATTTATTTTCTGGACTGCTCCAGTTCATAGGAGTCCGGCATTGTCTTCCGTACAATGCCTCAAAGGGACTCATCTTAAGGGATTCCTGATAACCATTGTTGTAAGAAAACTCAACCAAATGAAGATACTCCTCCCACTTTGTTGGTTGTTGCATTACATACATGCACAACATGTCTTCCAGAATATGATTCACCCTTTTTGTTTGCCCATCCGTTTACGGATGATAAGAATTACTAAATTTTATTTGTGTCCACAAGCCACTAAATGACGTCTTCCAGAATGCTGAAGTTAATTTCACATCACGATCTGAAATCACAATTCAGGGAATACCACGCAACCTAAAAATTTCTCTCATAAAGATATCAACAATTTGTATTGTCTTATAAGTAGACTGGACAAAAATAAAATGTGCCACCTTACTGAGTCTATCAACTACCACCATAATTGAATCGTTATGCCTTCTATTCTTTTTTAGCCCAGTGATGAAGTAAAGGGAGATGAATTCCCACTTCCACTATGGTATAGGAATATGTTGAAGCAATCCCGCGGGATGCTGATGTTCAACCTTAATTTTTTGACATTCTAAACACTTACTCAAATACTCTGCAATGTCCTTCCGCATTCCAAGCCAGGAATAATCCTTTCTAATTGTAGTTAGCATTTTTAGATGTCCAGGATGTACGACATAGGATCTCCGGCGATATTCATCCAAAATTATACTTTTCAGATACTTTTGATTTGGAATATATATTATTTTCTGGTAAATCAAGAACTTTTTATCGTTGAGTTCAAATTCAGAATGCTTCCCTTGCTCTTGGTTTGCTCTTTTCTGCTGCCATAGAAACTGGTATTCAGGGTCCTTGCTAGTTGCCTTTAATATCTTCTCTTTTAACTTGAATTCAATATGATTAAAGTAGAGTTCGTAGATGCCATGCAATTTTCTGCTAGTGCATCTGCCACTCGGTTCTCTTTACCCTTCACATGATGATGTCAAAATCGAACTCAATTAGGAAATCATTCCACCTAGATTGGCGCGCATTCAGATCAGCTTCTTAAAAATAGCTAGTTAGACTGTTGTGGTCAGTCAACACGAACCTTTTTCCTAACAAGTAATGCCTCCATATGCGTAATTCATGTACCACCGCAGCTAGTTCCAAATCATAGGTTGAGTACCTTTGCTCATGCTCCTTCAACTTTGTGGATTCATATGCTATGACTCTCCCTTCTTAAGTCAAAACTTATCCTACACACTCCTTACAAGCATCAGCAAAAACTTCAAACTCTTTACTCGGGTCTGCTAACCCCCAAAATGGGAAGAGTAGTTAACATCTCCTTCAATAATTCAAAATTTTTCTGACATTCCTGAGTCCATTTAAAGACTTTTCCCTTTCGCTGCAAGGAAGTGATGGGAAAGGTTATTTTAGAGAATCCATTTATGAATCATCAATAATAAATAGCCAAACCCATGAATGAACGTATGTTTTCTACGTTCTTTGGAACCCTCCATTCCATGATGGTCTTTATCTTTTCCGAGCCCACCGCAACCCCTTTAGCGGAAATCACGTGCCCCAAGTATTGAATTTTTTTCTTTCAATAAATCACACTTACTAAACTTAGCATAGAGTTGATGTTATCTTAACATTTTCAGCATAGAGTAGATTAGTATGTTGTCAATAAAAATAAAAATGAATTTATCTAGGTATGGGTGAAAAATCCCATGCATTGAGCTCATAAAGGTAGTTGGTGCATTGGTTAACCCAAAAGGTAACACCACAAATTCATAATGGCCATAACGGGTACAAAATGTTGTTTTTCTTATATCATTGTCTCTGATTCGAATCTGATGGTACCCTGACCTTAAGTCAATCTTGGAAAACACTGTAGCTCCTTTGACTTGGTCGAAAAAGTCCTCCACGCGCGGTAATGGGTATTTATTTTTAACACTCAACTTATTTAGCTGTAAGTAGTCCATGCACAAGCGCATAGTGCCATATTTCTTTCTCACGAATAGCACTGGTGCTCCCCATGGGGACACACTTGGCCAAATGTAGCCTTTATCCATCAATTCCTGTAGCTGGATTTTTAACTCAGTTAGTTCTGGTACAATCATTCTGTAAGGAGTTCGAGACACAGGTGCTGCTATGGGTATTAGCTCTAGGGTAAAGTCTATGTCCCTTTTAGGTGGCAGCCTCGAGATTTCCTTGGGAAATATATCCTGGAGTTCTTGCACAATAGGGATGTTTTCCAGCATAAGGGTCTTATCCTAAGATTTGGTGAATCCCACAAGAATTGGATAGAGTTGGCATCCTTTCCTTATGAATTTACTTAACTGGGATGTTGTAATAGGTCATAACTACAACAGTTTCTTAATTCCTTGAAGTTCTTATCTTGTTCCATCCTTGGATTTAAAATAGATAATTTTGTCCTTATAGTCCACTAGTGACCAATGTCTCTCTAGCCAATCCATCCCCAATAATACGTCATAAGATCCCAAGGGTAGGATGTTGAGTTCCACAGTAATGTGTTGATTCCCAACACTCAACTCACAATCTGGTACTTTGGAATTGACCCCCCTCCTTTCCCTTGTAGACAGCTGAACTAACCAAGGATTCTTAAATTTTTGATTCTGTAATTTACAGTTTTCAACTATATGAGGGTTTATATAGCTCAAACTGGCCCTAGGATCAACTAAAATAGAAACAAATTAGTTTTGTATTTTACCTTCTAGCTCTATCATGGTTGGCTGGAAGTATGCTTGCCGATATTCTAGAGTTGCGTTGATTCTGGGTATGTTTCAAGCTACATTCCCCATAGTTGATGCCTCTTGCAGGTTTGTTTTCACCTCATTTCTTCCTCAAAGAGGACAATTTTTGAAGTAATGTGCCTCCCTTCAACCCTAGCATTGCAACAGGGGTTTTTGAGACTGCCCAATGTCAGGTCTGCTAGAGGCTTTGGTATGCTGCTCCTCACCATCCCACTTGGTCTTTGATTGACCTTTTCCATTTTGTTTACTCAACTGATTCCTTGCAGCGTTTCTGTAGTTTCCAAATCTCTTATTTTTTTTATTGGTGAAGGTTTTCTACCCTTTTCAGGGAGGCAAAATTTTCCTAGCTTCCCCCTTAACTCTGGATTGACGATAGAACATTTGTGCTTTTCTTATCGCTTCATCCATGGTTTTTGGGTTCATAAATTCAATCTTCTCTTTCATATGCAATGTAAAACTGCTCATAAATCACTGCACTTTCACCTTCTCATTGCATAAATATGGAACATATCATAATAATGAAGTAAATTTCATAACAAACTCATCCATAGACATCTGCCCCAATTTCAGATCATGGAACTCTTGGGACTTCTCATCATATAAATGTTTGTTCACATACTTATCCTTGAAATATTATTGGAACTCATCCCAAGTTACATTTTGGTCTTCTCTTCCACGCACATTCTTAACCTCCTCCCACCACAATGTTGCTTTCTCTCGCAGTTCATAAATGGCTAAACGATATTTTAATTTGTTGTTATATTCATACACTTGGGAGTACTTGTTCATGTTTATGATCCAAGCTTCTGCCATTTCCTCGGCTTCCCCGTCAAAGGTGGGGGGCTTAATTTTCTGGAATTCACCCTGTAATACCACTTTATGTTTCTTCAACTCTTTTTGTTCTACAATATTTCCAGATTCAACCTCATTGTAAGTTTGACTTTTATTACTTCGTGGCATTATGCTTCCTTATATATTATCATGTAGAGCTTGATGTTGTTCCCTTTCTTCCCGAGTGTTCCTCTCGGGACTGGGTTTTCGAGTTGGGTTGATTCTGGTAGTATGAAAGGATTTTTAATATCCTTTACTGTTCCCTCATCAATCTTTTGTTGTCACCCCAATCTTTGAGCATCTCTGTTTGGAGTTGTTGCAAAACTTCAAGAAATCTGTTTTTCTGTTTTTGCTGGTCTAGTGCCCACATTCTTCTTGTTTTCTGGTGCTGGTCTATGATTAACTGCACCCACATTTCAGGATTGACCTCAGGATTGGTCATAGGATGGGTTTCTCCCATGTTTCTGGGTGTTTGGTGACTAGATCCTCTCCTCATTGTAGTTTGGCGCAAATTTGTTCCTATACTTTGCACAAATCCAACATTTAAACTTTGTGGAAGAAAGATAAAATCAAAATTATGACCTATCATGTTATTTTGTTGGCCCAACTGGCCCCAATGTGTAACCACTCTCTGATACTACTTGTAACATCTAAACATCCTAAAAATTACATACTAAAAAAAAAATTATTACTCTTCATTTACCTCTAACAACAACCACTTCTTAAACTATAGAGTTAGGTTCAATATAACCAGGTTCACATTATGACTTAACACAATGGTTATACTAATACCAACACAAACATGGGTTTAACCAAGTATTTATATACTGATATAAACAAATTTTTTACTTACATTTCATTTGTCCCATGATTACATTATCATCCGGTTTAGGCTTTACCCCGTCATGTCTAAAGGTTGGTATAGTATTATTGTTGTAATCACATGTAATCAATTGTTATATCCTCCACACGTATCATTTAATTAAGTCTTTCATTCGGTACTACAATTACTTTGTCTTACTTAATGGCTATCACATATGTAAGGCTTTTAATGAAGACACCTGGTCGTGATCTGACTTGGCTTTATCTGAGCCATCCATATTTGAACCTTGGGATCGACGGTGTGGGTGTGAGGTGGGATGGTTAGGGTAACCACCCACCCCACCTGTTAGTTCAATCCCTCATTTTCTTCACCACTTGGAACGCCTCTAGCTATGCAACTCTCCTTTGTCAAATAGCAACAATGCTCACAGGTTCTACTCTAGGTCGATATGTTGTTCATGGAACCCTGCCAGGATTTCTTTCCAGTGTTGAGGTTAGTTTTCCGCTAACGCTTCTCACAAAAACTACTCGGTTTGTCTTACAGGTCCATTATTTATGCTTAGATTTAGGTTTCGTTTTCTCTATGCTCAATCTACGTTTTTTGTTTGAATCAATTATGGGGATTATCGGCTTCCGTAGCATGAATGCCTCTGCGCCATGCAAGTATCACTTTCAACCCTGTGGAATGGCTCTGTATGTGAGAATAAAGGCCCTAGAACTTACCTCTGGATGTGCCTCAGATTCTCACCTCCAGGTATTGATTAAAACCCCATTATTCATATTTTAGTTACATTTTTTCGAGTTGATGTTTAATGTCCGCATCATAGCTTGTAACTCGTTTTTATTTGGTTGATTTGTCAACAAGTTGGTCTATCTGGAGTTCCAAATCTCACCTTACGCCTTAACGGTAATTTCCGTTTAAACTAATGGTGCAGGGTTTATAGGTTCAACTCTTGAATTGTCGTTGAAATCGACCTACACTTATCTCTATAGGTTAATATCTAGCAAGATATTTACTCACCATCTCGTTGTTGTTCTATTCTTTTTGTTTGTGGGAAGGTTTTGAGCGAAGTTCTTCCTAATCATGTGTTCCGTCCAGAACATCCTGTGCTTGTTATCAGTACTGATTCAGTTTTCCATTACAGTCTCTATTTGCAATTAATCTACTTTGTTTACATATGTAATGGGGTTGTTGAGTCTGAAGCTTGGCTATTGTCAATATTTATCAAAATATTGTTTATTGGTTCTAGCCAATACCATATGGATTTATTTTAGCCACTATAGTTGCGCTACCTAGTTTAATTTAAATTCTCTGCCAGTTTTCTCGAATTTATCAATAATGTGTTCTTTCATTATTCTAGTTTTCCACCCTTTGGAACGAGGACCTGAACCCCCATTCTGGGTTTGGGTTCTTAAAACCTCAAGTGTAACCCTTGAGCTTTCCTGTGCAATAAGTTTATATTCAAGGGTAGTGTTATATGAATTTGATGCATCTTTGTTCTTGTGAAACTACATGCATGGAAAGCATTATATTTACTGTATTCTTAATAGTGGTGGAATTTCTTCCTAATTTTATGTTCTACACAGTTCTTAGATTGTATATGTAATTTCTTATTATATGTTATAAATAAAGGTTTTCGGTCTCTTCCTACTTACAGTAACCCTTCTGTAACTCTTTCCTGAAAAAATGTATGCGCATGCCCCTTTTTTTTCAGAAATACATATAACTTAATTTTAAGCAGTTTTCACATAGTTTATCCTATTAAAATATTCCATCAGAGGTCTTCAAGTTCACATCTATTCATGTTATAATAATTAACAGTAACTGTAAATATTTCCTACTTGGAAAACAAAAACATAAAATAGAACTCTAAGATACAATAATACCTGATTTCGGGTAAATTTCTTCTAAAGTCTGATGGTCCTCCCAACCGTGAGCGAGGAAATTACATCCTCAGCTCTACCCTTGCTCCTCATTAGGGTCTAGGTGTATCAATGAGACAAGAAGTTAGACCTCGGGAATAATTCCAGTCCTTTCCTTCTTTTGGGTGTCAATTGCGCTCAATTGTTAGGTCCCTATATTACCAATTTAGTCCCTTATTGTTATTAGTGTAGCCCCCTTATTGTTATTGTTGCACCCCTGTAACCACAATATTCTTATTATTGTGCCCTTACATTGTTATTTTTAGGTCGGCTAGGATTATATTGTGGGCCCATGGACTCCTATATATCAAATGAGGTTTTGGTCATTTGTATCATCCAAGAATTGTTCATTTATGTAATGTATTGGAGGTTGCCCACTCGAAGTGGCCAACTTCTAAGGTGTTGATCTCTCTTTTCTTCTATTTTTAGAGCTGGTTTCAATACATTTGGAATCATAACTTTTTATTCTAGGGTTTCACTGCTTCAAACAAGACATCGTGGAATTTTAGCAATAACGTTTTTTCTACGAAGTTTCAGAAGCTAACATTTGTACAACGCGAAGTTGAAATGTGGAGGAACCTCCTGTAAAAATTTCAGATCTTGGTTCACAATATTTTAGGAGATATGAGCTGGGGAAGTTAGGGTTTTTTCAAGCTCCCGAATTTCAGCTAAAACCGGTCATCGTGGAATTTTCGCTATAACTTTTCGTATACGAAGTTTCAGAAGCTGAAATTTTTACAGTTCAAAGCTGAAAGCCTGAGAAACCTCCTGTAAAAATTTCAAATCTTGGTTCGCAACATTTTTGGAGATATGATCTGTGGAATTTAGGATTGTTTCATGCTCCCGAATTTCATTTCAAAAAGGTGACCGTGGGAAAAATATCATAGCTCTCTCTCTGAGCGTTGGATTGGTATTCTGTAAAAAGTGGCCGCAAGTACACAGACTGTAGTTTTCGGTATATCAATTTTAGAGTAGAAGGAGTTAACAGTGACACGTGGAAAGTCATATAAGTTCTCCCTATTGAACCAGTCCATAATTAGGTCATCGTGGTAGATTGGACATAACTTTGCCTTGAAGAATCCAAATCAGGTCAGACCTGTAGCATTCGAAGAAGATTCAGAGGGCTACTTCAGGGCGAAATTTAAGATATTGAAGATCCGAAATCATAGAGATTATTCAATTTCAATATCGAGCTTCTCGAAAGCAAGAAAAAGGTGTGTATTTATTTCGAATTACATATGTATCATTTGAAAAAAAATATTACTTTGAATTTATTCCAAGGGCATATTGAAGAATAGATATCACTATTGGGTTCTAAAATGCCCCCTAAAAAGAATTAAACACCCATTAAGTCTTCAGAAGGCTCTAATATGACTCATGAAGACGAATAAACTCAACATGAGATATCAAAATTACAAGAGCAAGTGCACCAAATTTCGCTATCGCAAAGAGAAACAAAAAACGAAATGGAAGTTTTGAAGAAAGGCATGGAGACTAAGATGGATGGTTTGAATAAAGGCGTGGAATCTAAGATGAATGGTTTGGAAGCTAAGATGGATGGCATGGAAGTGGGCATGGAAGCTAAGATGAATGACATGGAAGCTAAGATCGGTGAAAAGATGAAAGACAACATGGAAAACATGAAGAATGATCTAAAATTAGACATCGAAGGTTTGGAAAAGTTGATACAAGAAATGTTTCCTAATGGCGAAAAGATAGTAGAGGAAACTCATGATGAGAAAAAAATAAATTTTAATCGTGATTTCATAAACTCTAATGTTGGATGGAATAACCACCATATTCCAAAGATGGATATAAAGAATTTTGATGGCAAGGATCCCGTAACATGGATACTACAGATGGAGCAATATTTTGATCTCGATAATGTGCAAAACACACAAAAGGTACCCATTGCAACTTTACGTTTAGAACAAAATACATTTGTATGGTATCGATGACTTTTCTCCCGTAAAAAAATTATCACTTGGTCAATTTTTATGGAGGAAATGATAGCACATTATGAGGATACAAAAAGCAACACCTTATTTAGCCAATTGATAAATCTCAAACAAAAGGTTTCGGTGGGGAAGCACATTGAGGATTTCCAAAAATTGAATATAAGGGTAACTGATATTCCAGAGGAACAGAGGATTGATTTCTTCATAGGGACTTTAAAGGATAAAATCCAACATGAATTTCACATTTGGGAACCTGATTCATTGGAAAAGGCATTCAGGTTGGCAAGAAAAATTGAATGTAAAATTATGGCAACAAGGAAGCCTACCAATCACATATATAAACATGGAATTATTGCTACTCCTATAATTCCACAACCTACAAGGTTGACACAACAACAATTGGAAGAAAAAATAGAAAAAGGCTTTGCTACATTTGTGTTAGCAAATACACTAAATGTCATAAGTGTGTTGAGAAGAAATTATTTTACATAGATTGTGAAGAGGAAGAAGAAAATGAACAAGAATCTTCAAAAGAAGAGGATATACACCAGGAACAAACCCTAGAAGAGGAAGAAATGAGTCCAACCATATTGTGTAATGCATTGGTAGGAATTACCACTCCTCAAAATCTCAAGATATAAGGACATATCAAGAAGAAAAAGGTAATATTGTTGATTGATTCGGGTAGTACCCATAATTTTATTCATTGTAAGGTAGCCAAGGAATTGAATTGTTTCCTATACCTAGCACCAAAATGTCAAGTGATGGTTGCAAATGGAGGAACTATAAATTGCTCTGGAAAATGCCATAATATCAAGATAACCATGGGGGAATATGTATTGAATATTCTAATGATTTCCATTCCTATCGGAGGTGTTGATGTTGTACTAGGAGTACAATGGTTACAATCTTTGGGGACAGTAACTTTTAATTTTCAAGAATTTTCTTGAAATTTTTTTCAGAAAGAAAGGAAGTTGAATTACGGGGTATCGCAGGGAAGCTGAGAAAGATAATAAGATCTAATTTCATGACAAAGCTTCTGAAGAAGGAACAATGAGGCGTAATTTCACAATTATGCTCACTAGAAGTTCCAACATCAAAATCATCTATTTCTATAGATCTCCAAAAATTCTGGGACAATCATTCCGAGGTGTTTGAAACTCCCAAAAGACTTCCACCTATTCGTGATCATGATCATGCTATTCATTTGATTCCAGGAAGTGTTCCTCCAAACATCAGGCCTTATAGATATCATTATGTCCAAAAGAGAAAAATTGAACGTATGATTGCAGAAATGTTAGAGGCTGGTATAATTCAACCTAGTCAAAGTTATTTCTCTACTCTAGTAGTATTGGTGCACAAGAAGGATGGATCATGGCATATGTGTCCGGATTATAGGGAGCTCAATAAGCTCACCATTAAGGATAAATTTCCCATTCCTATGATTGATGAATTACATGGAGCAATTTATTTTACCAATTTGGATCTTCTTTCAAGATATCATCAAATTAGAATGAAGACTAAAGATGTTCCGAAAACAACATTTCAAACTCATGAGGGTCATTATGAATTTTTTGTCATGCCTTTTGGCCTTACCAATGCACCTTCTACATTTCAAGGGTTGATGAATTCCTTTTTCAAACCCTTCCTTAGAAAATTTGTGCTAGTATTTTTTGATGATATACTAATCTACAACAGGTATTGGAAGGATTATGTTCAACATGTTGACAGGGTGCTCAAACTATTGCAGGAGAAACAATTATATGCAAAAACATCCAAATGTTTCTTTGGAGTACAAGAGGTGGAATATCTGGGTCATATTTTATCTCGCGAGGGTGTTAAGGTAGACCCTAATAAAATCAAAGCCATTAAGGAATGGAAAGTCCCCACAACCATAAATCAGTTGCAAGGATTTCTTGGGTTAACAGGGTATTATCGCAAGTTTGTTAAAAATTATGGGAGAATAGCAACACCTCTAACAACATTATTGAAGAAAGATGCATTTTCATGGACTCCTGAAGCAACTAAGGACTTTGAACATCTTAAAGAGGCAATGTGCCTAGCACCAGTCTTAGCTACGCCAGACTTCACAAAAAAATTTATTGTGGAAAGTGATGCCTCGAGAAATGGAATTTTTGATGTTTTAATGCAAGAAGGAAGACCCATTGCTTTTGAAAGTCATCCAATCAAAGGAATGTATTTACAGAAAGCTATTTATGAGAAGGAAATGTTAGCAATACTACATGCACTAAAGAAATGATGACCTTACCTAATGGGAAGACACTTCAAGGTAAAAACTGATCATGATAGTCTTAAACAATTTTTGGAACAAAGAATATCTTTAGAAGAGCAAAAAAAATGGGTCACAAAGATGTTGGGGTATGACTTTGAAATAATCTACAAAAAAGGGAAGCTCAATGTTGTTGTAGATGCACTCTCAAGAAAGAATGAAGAGGTGGAAGCATTGTGTTGTGCCATTTATATTACCCAACCAGATTGGATAGCTGAAGCAAGGGATGAATGGAAGAAGGACGAAGGAGTGTGGACACTCATTCAAAAGTTGCAGCAAGATCCTAGTACATCTGATACATTTAGTTGGAAAAATGAGTCCTTATGGTACAAAGATCGCGTATATCTTTGTAATATTTCCCAACTAAAACAAAAGATTACTTTGGAATTTCACACTTCTCCTCTATGAGGACATTCAGGATTTTTAAAAACTTACCACAAGGTGAAGAAAGATTTTTTTTTGGGATGGCCTTAAATCTAATATTCAAAATTTTGTGACGGAATGTTTGGTTTTCCAACAAAATAAAGTTGATACAATTAATACCTCGGGTCTTCTAAAAAATTTATCCATTCCAAGTCAATGATGGGAGGAGATTTCAATGGATTTTATCACAGGTTTACCTAAGTCCGAAGGAACGAGTGTCATCATTGTGGTAGTTGATAGACTTACCAAGTATGCACACTTTTGTGCATTATCTCATCCATTTAAAGCAAGTATAGTTGCTACTACATTTATGGACAGAATTCAAAAGCTACATGGAAGCCCAAGGGTTATTGTGAGCGACATAGATCCCATTTTTACTGGAAATTTTTGGACGGAGTTATTTTCTTGTTTGGGTACTCAATTAGCTCATAGCTCATCTTATCATCCTCAAACTGATGGTCAAACTGAGATAGTAAATAAATGTTTGGAAGGATATCTTCGTTGTTTTGTATCTGATAAACAAACACAATGGGTCAAGTGGTTACCTCTTGCTGAATGGTGGTATAACACTTCCTTCCATACTGCCGCAAAAATGACCCCATTTATGGCACTTTATGGATATCATCCACCATCCATCACATCATCTTTAAGGGAAAATTCGAAGGTTCAAGCAGTGGAAGATCACATCGAGCATCAGCAAGAAGTTCTCCAACTCTTAAAGGATAACCTGAATTTGGCACAAAATCGAATGAAACAACGGGCAGATCAACATCGCAGTGAGAGAAGTTTTGATGTAGGAGATTGGGTATTTTTACGGCTACAACCATACAAACAAATGTCCCTCAAGCAAGCTAAGAAGGATAATAAATTATCGCCAAAGTATTATGGTCCTTACAAGGTGTTGCAAAATATTGGTACTATGGCATACAAATTGGAGCCTCCTGTTTCTTCACGAGTGCATCCAGTTTTCCATGTTTCGTGCTTCACTACAAGGAAAAGACCCTCTAGCAGAGGTTATAAAGGAGGTTTTTAGTGTTATAAAATTGGCCAAAATTTTCGAAAAAACATATGCTACCACATCCGTTTATGGTTACGGAGGTTTTGGCAGAGCTTTTAACGGAAATTCAACACAAATAAAAAAAAAATGGGTAGCGGGAGGTTATTACGGATGCTTTTTTTCCTCGGTGCGCTAATCAGGCTTTAACACACTAGTGCGTACCTGTAGAAGGTGCCCCGGGGCAGTCGAAGAAGAATGCACCAAGCCGTTAAGGTATAAAACATCATCAGGCGTAGTGTTAGTGATACAACCCATGGGGATGTTCTAATTGGTCTTGGGATTTGAGCAGTGTCCATAGGTCGTATCAACGTACCGGTGCGTAGACTTATAGAAACGCACCAGTGCGCCTTTTCACACAAATGCACCGAGATTTATAATTGGTATAGGTATTCGTGCGGTGCAAATATGTCATACAAATACATAGGTGCGTATAGACACTTAAATTCCCTGGTGTGCAATATCACAGAAATACACCGAGATTTATAATTGGTATCGATATTCGTGCGGTGCCTATAGGTTGTCCAAATGCACCAGTTTTTATAGACACAAAAACGCCCTGATGCATAGTATCACACAAACGCGCTGAGATTTATAATTGGTATCTGTATTCGTGCAGTGCTAATAGGTCGTAAAACGACACCGGTGCGTATATAGACATAAATGCACCGGAGCACCGTACTACACAAACACCTCAATATTTTTAACCGGTTTTGGTATTTGTGCAATGCCCATAGGTCGTAAAAACGCATCGGTGTACTTAGGAATACAAGCGCACCAGTAAAAGAATATACACATCGGTTTTCATTTTGTATTTTTTAGAAACATCGACCTGTGACAGTGCAATTATTGTGATTGTTTTAAATTCATTATTCATCAAAAGTCGACATTATAACAATATTCATATTAATTAATTTTTTATTAATGCATTTGAATGTGATGTTTGGATTAATTTGTTATATCATATCATAATTATTGTGGTTTTTTAAAATTCATTATTCATCAAAGGTAGACACATATATATCTTATAACAATAGTCATATGAATTGAATTTTTATTAGTGCATTTGAGAACGACAATGGAGAACGCAATAATGACAATAGAGAACGCAATAGAATAAATTAAATTTTATTATATATATATATATGAGACATTCTTTGTCATACAAAATGGGACAGTTATTGGTATCCCTTTATCTTTCAATTGGGACACTATGTCCATTACATTAAAGAAAATGTCTAATTTCACAGACATTTTTCAAAAAATACAATGCCTTGCTTTGATATCCAAACATAGTGATCATCATTCTTCGCTTGAACTGCTGTCACTGTTAGAGCTACTTCCATGACTTGGGTTATTTTCTGGAATGTTTTGTTCACGATGTTGATTGTTTTCTTCTTCTTCACCTTCCATCTACAAACATAAAAATAAATTGTAATGAGTGTATATACATTGGTGAGAATAATGAAAATTGCAATATTAAATAATATACATCAATGTAAATCGAAAAGAGATGACGTACCAATGCAAAAATTGACTCATAAACTATACACATTCTTTCAAAACCATGTAACATGCCATCTTTCAAGATTTGATCTGTTGGCGCAGTGCCATACTTTGTTTCCTGCAAGTTTTATACCCCATAACAAATCATATATTTAATATAAAAGATTTATTTTTTCTATTAATTATAGACGGAGCTAAGTAAAACAAGATCAATAGATGCTTACAAATTCCACAATTAAGTTTTGATATGCCAACATATACTCACAACCCATATTTAACCTAATTTCAATCAATTCCTCTGATGGTTCTTCTTTGCATGTTCGCACCTGTTTGAAGACATTCAATGATGATTTTTGTAAAACAACTTAAAAAATACAAAAATGAAATCTAGTTAAGTTGTTATAAGGAAGTAAAAATAACTCACAAACTTAGATATCAATCATTTTCTTCCTTGTCGTCCTATTTTATGTGCTGAATAGGTTCCATTTTCTTTTCTTTTCTGCAAGAAAATACTTGAAAATTAATATTTAATGCTAAATTGTTTATTTATTGTACCTAATGATAGAAAACTTCAATGAATACATATTACATTTGAAGCACGTTGTTGTTGAGATGGCTCCTCCTGCAATGCATTTTTTTCCATTTCTTTGTCCATCTCCTTGTACACATTTTTGGACATTCCTACTGGCATATTTCTGATATCAGCTCGTTCATCTTTTGAGATTTTCATAATCTTCCTGAAAATGTAACATGACAATAAACTATTTAATTTTTATATTAATATATGAAAAATAAGTATAACAAAAGTGATATTTATAAATAATTCTAGACAAACATCTAAAGGAATATTACTTTTTCATTCCTTCTTTTTTGTTGTTGTACGTTTTTTCTATTAAAAGTCTAACATGTCTCATTGACCAATTCTCTGGAAACTCTTCCTATAGTTTAGATAAAATTTGGTTCTTGGAATAATTGGATTTGTTTTTGTATTGTAAGTGGAAAGAACCTCTATACATTCATTTCACTAGATCCCTCAAACTTTTGTAAAAAATTTTCCCCCTTTCGTTAACCTCCAGCACCACTCCAGATGAGCTAAGGAACAATTTATTTTTATTTGCATGTTCTATTTTTTTTCTTTTCTTAGAACAACATTCATTTTCTGAGTTGTTGGGACCTGAGAGCATTAAACAGATGTGAATTAATAGACTATTTCACACATGTTATCTAATAATTTTAATTATATTATTAATGAAAACTAAAAAAAGAAACTCATATTGGATCGATAGTATTTTTTCATTCACCTGATTCATCCTTTTGCAATTTTCCCATCAAGATTTTACGCTCTTCTGGACCTAGATCATAAATAATCTTATCGAGCTTCATCATTTTGTGGCTCTGAATAATACACAGTAAACATTACATATTATTTAAACTTACATATAGTTCAAAAATAATATTTTTTGTAAAAAAATTACAAATAACTTGCCTTTTTTGCTTTTCTTGATGTGTTATCAGTATTTTTGTTACTTGATCTCTTGCCAGTCATTTCTTTATCAATCTCAAACATGTACCATATCATTCATTAATATATTTATAAATAAATTGTCAACTTTTCAAGTAAAAAAAAAATCTCAAGAAACTGGTGCATCATTCATGGTGTACGCACTGACGTCGGTGCGTGGTTGTCTTCCAAACGCACTGCACAAACATTATAATACACCATACGATGATCTATGTCAACAAGGAGCACCGGTGCATTACATGTCAATCAACGCACCAGTTAACCACGATAAAATAGTAAAAAACGTCGAGTGTTAATTTTTGTTGCATAAACCGGTGCCATATTTTACATATGGCGCACCGATAAAAAAAAAATGTTTATTAATTTTTTATCACATTACTTATGTAGTACACTTGGAAAATACAGAGCACCGGTGTGCTATTTTACGCAAGGCGCACTGATAAAAAAATATGTTTTTTTTAAATTCATGCAAGGGCCCACATGGATTGGGATCTGACTATGTTAATCGTCTCGTCGGTTGGATGTATTAGGTCTATATTTAACAATACAAACCCTATAAATCTAAATTGAAAAGCCCTAATTCTGAAATCATAGAAAGAGAGAGAAGAAAGGGCAGAAACAAAAAGAATGTAAGGTTTGTATTTTTTTTTCTTCGAAACATAACGTTCATGGTGCGCCATAATGAAATAGCGCACCGGCTTCATATTTTACAAATGGTGCTCTAAGATAATTTTTTTATCAGTACTTACGCAGTGCGATGGGATAATAGAGTGCACCGGTGTGCTTAGGTACACAGGGCGCACCAACAAAAAATCTTTTTTTTAATTTACGCAGGGGCCGACATGGATTGGGATCCGACTATGCAGGTCCTCCCATGGGTTGGATGTCTTAGGCTTATATTTATCAATAAAAACCCTATAAATATAAATTGAAAAGCCCTAATTCTAAAATCACAAAAAGAGGGAGAAGAAAAGGCAGAAAAAAAATAAAATAAATAAATAAATAAAAATAAAAAAATTAGGGTTTGTTTCTAAAATGGTTTTTTTTGTAAAACAACATGTTTGCGATGCGCCATAATGAAATAGGGCACTGGTGCCATATGTTACATATGGCGCACTGATAAAAACATATTTTTATTTTTATTTTTATTTTTTATCACTATATTTTTGTGATGCGCTGGTATAATAGAGCGCACCGGTGTGCTATGTTACGCAGGGCGCGCCAAGGAAAAAAAATCTCTTTTTTTTTTTTATATTGATGCAAGGGCAAACATGGTTGGGATCCGACTATGCAAGTCATCCCGTGGGTTGGATGTCTTATGACTATACAAACCCTATAAATCTAAAATGAAAAGCCCTAATTCAGAAACAAAAATAATCTAGGGTTTTGTTTCTAAAAATGGATTTATTTTTTATTTTGTTTCTGAAAACTAAAGAAAAGGTAAAAAAAACTGCAGAAAAAAAGTAAAAAAAACAATAAAATTTGATTTTGTTATTTTACTTCATAAAAAAAACCACAGAAAAAGTAAAAAAAACAATAGACTTTGATTTTTTCTTTTACTGCATAAAAAAAACTGTAGAAAAAAGTACAAAAAAACAATAAACTTTACTCACATCGTTTGAAATTCTATGGTACAAGGTTTGAATCGCCAAAGGTTTGGAATTCTGATTGTCTGAATACTTCTGTTCGAACATATTTCCCTATTCCACAGTGCTCTCATAATCTGTTTGCTCTAGGTATGTATCCTGCAAATCTCTGGCTGATGTTTTTTGCAAAAATAGTGAAATAATTAAAATTGTTTAGTATTTAAAGAAATGTTTTATGAAATTAGATTTTCGAAAATATTTTGTCGCCCATTTTTCAATTTACCACTTTTTTTTCACTTAAAGAAAATAGGGTTGTGCTTTTTTTATTTGCGGTTATTCGTTTACCGGTGTGTCCTGTAATCAAACCACACTAGGGCATCGGGTTATAAAATGGCATCGATGCACAATACCAAAACGCACCGGTGCAGTTATCTGTACATTACGCACTGAAATTGCATTTAAGTTTGTGCACCAAATTTATTGTTTTTTTTATCAAATGCAGGGAGAAAATATCATATATTATATGGAATGGACAATTCTTCAAAATCTAGCTCGTTCCATAATATTTCTCAAAGTCCATCACGTAGTTCTCCCTATCCATCTTGAGACGTAATATTTACTTCAGATCTGTTTTATTTTTTCACTATCTAATTGAATTTATGTTTTTTATCCATGCATTCAATCATGCGCAACTTAATTAAATTTATAATTTATACAAATTTGCAGGTTCATGCAGATTCATCATCGAGTTCAGATGCACAAAATATTCAAACTACTCCAAAACATCAGAAGTTATTATCAGGAGTTGCATACTGCAAGGTGCATTTGGTAGACAAAAATGGACAGCCGCTTCATCCTGCCAATTGTAACAATATTTCATCTTCTAGCCACAATCCCGAGACAATGATGGTAATTATAATTATAATTGTTTGGTATATATATTGATTAATATGTAATTATTTCAACGTCAAACCGATTTATAATCATGCAATATTGTCAACGTGGTTACTAATTGATATCATATATTTTGTACTAATCATGTTCAATTTTTTTTTAATTATTAGGATTCTAGTGATGATGAATGACCTACCTACCATCTTCCATTGCACCCCATGACAATGTCAAATCAAGAGAAGACTTAAGAGAAAAAATCGGGGAGGAACGATACCAAGAATGGTTGAATCAACCACCAATTCAATTCCCACTACATCCAGATTCACCCATTAGGAATGACTACAACAATAGTAGTTCTTCACAAGCTGGCAGTGAAGGCAATAAAATAGAGGTTGGTATGGATTATTACTTAAGGGATACGACTACCATGGAGACAATGTTGTTAGATGCATTCCAAAATGATGATCAACTAGGGGATGATGCTCATATCGCTGACACCTTTTTCGAAAGCCTTAAATTTGCTTCCACCACCCCTCTCTTTGGACCTGGTGATCAGTCAAAGTCTACCCAGTTGGGGACAATGATGTTATTGTACAACTCGAAAGCAAATTTTGGCTTGTTGAATGCATGTTTCTCGAAACTTTTGAGGTAAGTTACCATAAAGTACTCCCCTTATACAAATTTTAAATATAATCAGTACATTGCAATCAACATTACAAATGGTAAATTTTATGAATGTTAATAATTATATCAACATTAATGTACATTTATTAATATATTTTTCCATGATCACCAACTACAAGTTATTCAAAGATAAGTTTATTCCAAGTGATAATGTCTTGCCCGGTAGCTGCGAAGAGGCAAATAAATTGTTGAAAATGTTGGGTGTTGAGTACATATCATATCATGCATGTCCAAATGATTGTATTCTATATAGAGGAGAATATGATGACAAACAGATGTGTCTGAAATGTGAGCATGACACGTATGATAAATAAAAAAAAGAAGGGAAAATCATGTACTGGTTCTCTTTTTGAGATATTGAGGTACATGCCTATAATCCCAAGGATTCAAAAGCTCTTTCGTTGCAAAGAATTAGCTATGTTGCAAGGATGGCATGCCTCACATAGAAGTGAGTTGGGAGTTATTTGAATCCCAACTAATTCAATAGCCATGAAGCATATAGAGGATACATGGCCCGAAAAATTCAAGGATGAAGTACGAAGTCTACGACTCAGCATAGCCATGGATGGCGTCAACCCATATTCCCTCCAGAACACCAAATATTTTGTTTTGCCTGTAGTAGTGATCAATAACAATATCCCCCCATGGTTGTCTGTGAAGAATGAACATCTTATGTTGGCTCTCATAGTCCTTGGTAGAAGACAAGTGAAGAATATGGATGTCTACTTACAACCACTGGTAGATGAATTGAAGGAATTATGGGATGGGATAAATGTATACGATGTATCAAGACCCATCGCAGCAGAGAGGAGTTTTACGTTGTATGGCATATGTGCTTACACGACACATGATTATCCAGGCTTAGGAGTTTTCTCTGGTAAATTACATGTTTAATTTATTGATTTGTTTATATATGTAATAATATTCTTTCACATATTATTTATTTAATTCGTTGTAATATTTTTTATGATCTTCATGATATTATTTAACGTGCCATGCATATTAATTAATGTATACAAATATAATCTCCCAGGTCCTGTAACAAAAGGGTATTTTGGATGTAAATGTTGTGGACCTTCTCTGAAAGCTAGATGGTCCAAGGACCTACGAAAGCCAGTGTATGATTGCTCCAGGGTATTCCTACAAGAATAAAACCCTTACAGAAGAGCAGCATCCGCTTTCAATGGTAAACGAGAGAGAACCCAAAGGCCTCCAATAATGACACCAATTGAATGGCTTAGAGCATATGAGAGAGAGAAGGAGAAGGAGTTCATAGAAATGTTCGATTCAAATGGGGAGCCTATGTTCGATGATCCAAATTTCTATGACACCTATGTTGAGAAATTTCCCATTGGGATGAAAATGAAATCTATCTTTTATGACCGCCCATATTGGGAGCATCTTAAGATTTCCCACTTATTAGATCCCATGCATATATTTAAAAATGTTTCATCTTCTTTATGGAGGCACATATCATCGAATAAAAGTGACACATTGGATGTTAGGAAAGATTTTATTACTTCAAAAACTAAAAAGAAACATTGGCCAAGACGATTAGAAACTACAGGATTAGAGGCAGGCGCTGGTCCCTTTAATTCATGGTTTTTCAAAGAAGGTTATGTCCCATGGATTTTAAAAAAAGATGATATATCTTTGGCAAAGGAAGTTATAATGGATGTGAGGGTGCCAACTTCATACGGGTCTTCACTACGGCGCTGCTTCACTGTGGATAACCATTTGTCAGGGTTGAAATCGCATGACCATTTGAATCTTCTAAGAGTACGTATAATGTCAAAAGCATGATTTTATTATTTTTTATATTAATAAATTTTATCCCATGCGGAGATCATAAAAGATAACTAATTTTGTATATTATTGCACATATTTATAACTTTGCAGTGTCATTATCCTTTGTTTGTGCGTGGGTGTGTGAAACATGAATTCCCTCAAGATCTAGGACGTGCCATATCTAAATTATCTTCATTTTTACGTTGGATCACGTCAAAGGAGATTCATGTGGCTAGCATTCCACGGTGGCGTCAAGAGATAGTTGAGATTGTTTTTATGTTTGAGAAGGAACTACCTACAAGTTTCACAGACTTACAGGTTCATCTTCTAATCCACCTGGTAGATGAGGTTGAATTAGTTGGGGTTTTTTCTTGTTGTTGGATGTTCTTCTTAGAGAGGTACACGAATAAATTGAAATGTTTTGTTCGACAAAGGGCAAAACCCGAAGGGGTCTATGGCAGAGGGGTACATATAGTATGAGTATTTATATTATGCCAGTGAGTACATCAAGTAGATCGACAAAAGAGAAGGAGAGTTGCTCCAACCGATGAAGACAAAAGAGAAGGAGAGTTGCTCCAACCGAGTGGAAAGAAATGCTTGATAAAGAGTAAACGACTTATAATTTTTCAAATTTACAAAAATTAATTAATATTCATGTTGAACTTCGATATAATGTATATTTTGATCTCTAAGTACTATATAATGTTGGTTTGATTTCATCAGCAAATGCAGAAATTGAAGCAATCAATAAGTTTGTTCTTTACAATTCTGAAGCGACAAAACCGTGGGTCGCATTGTACGAACAAAATAGGATGAAATGGGATAGTGATAGGAAAGAATTCAAACGGTTGAATTGTAGAAGTGCGCCTTATTTTAATGTTCATAATTAGCCTAAGCTAATAGGAATATTTAAATTTTGTTTTATTTTCCATTTATGAATAAATGACTAATGAAGGACATGTAAAACTCCTTAGATCAGTGAATAAATCAATGCTCAATGTAAACAAAGCTATATCTAAGCCATTTACATAAAATCCACTTGCAGGTGTGAAAGGGTTTAAGTTGTGAGACTGGGTCAACCTTGACCAAATCTGCAACGCTGTCTAGATTCAGTGTATCTCATAAAGGGACAGCGCAGTTCTAGAAGGAGGACCTCATGTGAAAGGAGTTAAGTGACTCAAGGTGGTTTAGGGTTTTGCACATCCTCATCTTATAAAATGAAGGAGAAGGCTCAAGAGAAAAGTTGTTGAATGTATTATTATTTTGGAGAATTTTTCTGCTTAGACAAATTCTAGTTCTATGGGCTTTTTAGCAAGAGACTAGAGAGGATCTCCTATGGGGGTTCTCCATCCTTCCATTGAGTAGCTCTTGGAGGGTTTTGTGCTTCTTCTCCACTATCTGGAATATGGCCAAGCTCCATCTATCTTTGGAAGCATAAATACAATGAGGGTTTCATTGTCTAGTGAGCTGCAACAAGTGGAACTCTATATCTGCAAAGATCTAGCTTATATTGGAACCTCTTCTCAATGAGTGTGTCTTTTAACCTCTTGGAAGAGTGCATCCACAGCTTGTGCTTCAGTTTTTGATCTTTCCATCAGGCCAAATAATTCTCGGAGCCTACAACACTGTTTCTCTCCTTGGACAGCGTTATTTGCAGATCTACAGTTGTAGGGTGTTTTGTCTACATTTTGGAGGAGAGATCTTCGGTGTTGGGATTCTTCCTCTCACTGTGGTGATCCATGGATTGGCCATCCAATACATGTGAGTTTCAGATCTTATCTGCTGTACCATTATATTATTCAGAAATTTTTTAATCATTCTGTAGATCTGCAACCTTAGATCTCAGATCTACTCTCTGTGCTTCATGTTTTGCACAAAACCCCAAGGGGAATGTAATAAGCAGCCTCTTTGGCTTCCAGATCTGTAATAGATATGTATTTTTCATGCATAGATATGTTATATATCTAAGATCTAATATATCAATGCTTCAGTCTTCATAAAATTACGCTGTCTATCTTTCTTGGCAATTTCTAGTGTTGCATCACCTCAATCTTGAGGGTTTATCCATGTAAAATATTTGTTTTCATCTTGTAAATGCATAAGTCTTGCCCCAGGTCTAATTCCATGATTTTACTACTTATTTTCAACTATTATCTTCAGAAAATCACGCTTATCAAGCTTCAGTAATTTCTGCATACTCTAGGTCATGGGAAATCAACCTTTTTAAACCCTTTCGGGAGTGGAGGAACTGTTTAACTTAGCTATAATGATTTTTTTGCCCTGAAATTCGGTATGGAAGTCCCTCATGTACTGAGATAAAATAAACTCTTGCAGTTTTCCTTATTTTTATGCGGATTTCTGTATACACTCATTTTAGGGCCAAAATCACCCATTTTCCCCACCCTTTTGAGTCCAAAAGTGAATTAAAGGCTGATTCTGATCATATTATTGAAGTATTTTCACTATAACATATTTTATCATTCATAGGGTTTCATATCCAACTCTAGAATACCTTAGGGTATTCTCATTGTTGTAGAAAATTCCAGATTGGGAACATTACAGTGGTATCAGAGCATAGTCTTGGCTCAGCCTGTGAGTCTAAGCCAAAGAAATCAGAATGATGAATAATATGAGATTAATCTTATCAGCATTTATATCCAGAGAGAACCTCTCCAAGGAGGTCAAGAAGACTGCAAGGAAGATGAAGGAGGAAGATGCAACAAAGGAGGAGACTTTGAGTGATTATCTTCAGGAGTATGAATCTAAATCTTGGGAAATAAAGGAGCACTTGAGCTTCCAATGGTTCTGCCATCTCAAGGAGGAGAGAAGATCCAGCAATATAATAATAAGAGGTAGATTCGTTCTGCCTAACTTTGATGGATCCTCCACATGCACAACTGAAGAATGGATAGATCAGCTAGACTCATATCTGGATCTACATCAAGTTTCAAAAGAAGAAGCCCTTAAGGTAGTAGTGCTGCATCTTAAAGGTAAATCTTATGCTTGGTGGTTATTTGAAACCTTTTCTTTGAAGAATGCAAATATTTCCACTTATGCTAAGTTCACTAGGAGAATGGTGAAGATATTTAATGAGAGGAAAGCTAAAACATCTGTGAAAGAGCTAGCAAAGCACGAGCATGCAAAAAACTTGCATGAGTTGGAAATACCTACTATGAAAACTCCACTTCAGATTTCTGTTGGAGGGGATGAAAACTTGTGTGATGCCTTGCCAAGGGCAAGATCCCTATTGCATGAAGAGATTTCTTCTCAAAAAGAAGTAATGGAGATTCATCCTTCAAAAGAAGACCAAGATCCAAGGTCTCTTGTTGATAGTGAGGTGTTCTCAAATATTGATGAGAAGGAAGAGCTAGAAGGCAGTAGCAACGCTTTCACTTCAAAAGAAGACCCATTACCACATGGGGATGGAGATGAAGTTATTGTTTCAAGGGAAAAAGCTTGTGTATCTTTGCAAGTGATTCCCAAGGAACATTATGTGACAGCCTTATTGAGCAGTGATACCTTACTCCAAGCAAGAGGAGGAAGGATGGACCAGCATCCAATGATGAGGAGCATGCACCCTTTTTTATTTCAAGGGGTTCTTATTCATGATAAGGAGACTGAACTATGTAGCAAGGAAAGGGACACATCAGTCCAACCATTTATGCAGTCTACTTCAAATCTTGATGTCTCTTTACATGGAGGCATTTCACCAGGGAGACCCCCTAATGAGAAGAAGAATAAAGTGTTCTCTCAACTTTGTGCATCAATGACAATAATAAATATTGGCTAAGGAGGGAGCCTTGAAGGGAGCTACCACAACACTGAGATCTATTGATAGATTTCAAGGAGAGCTGAACAATTTCCTAAAATTTATTTTGCTATTTCTCACTCATCTATTTGCACTAATAAAGAAGAAGTCAAAGACCTCTGATGACATTAGCATGGTGTCAAAAGGCCACTCCATAGATTTGGGATGACAAATTATATCTCTCCATAAAAAGAAAGAAGATGAGGTAATGGCTACTTCATTTCATAACTCTACAACGATGTCTTTGTTGAGAAGCCTTGATTCCTATTGGGAATCCCAACTCTTGGTAGAGTATTCCAAGAACCTCTTCACATGTAAGGTTCTCGATGGACAAAGGAAAGATAGGATGTATAAGGTGGTTGATGGAGTCATTTTCTTTCATGATCAGATCTATTTGACTAGAGAGTCAAGACTCAAAGACCAACTACTAGGTGTTGCCTATGATATCTTGCTTTCTACCCCCACTATTTTCATTAGAACACACCATATTATCTCAAATGGATTCATGTGGGAAGGCTTTGAAGAAGACTTATATCAACATTTTCAAAGATGCATGTATCACATGAAGATAGAGCAGCAATATAACTCTATGGAAGAGTTAGTTCACCCTCTCTTTCTCCTCATGAGGAAGGAGATAGATCTGTGCACCTCTCCACTTGTTGGAGGAGGACTATTGGTGAAAAGCATACTTATGAAAATCATTTTTACTTTCTGATTGTATGCATTCTTTTATATTATATATCCATGCCATGACTCCAAGGAGGAGTGTCATATCTTATAAACTTCATGGCCAACTTTGGGCCAAAACTATTTTTGAACATGGCCACTCCCTTGATGGACTAAGGGAGATTTTGCAGCATGATGGGTGCTTTCCTAAGGCACCAAATATATCTTCCACTTTCAGCCATGGAGATATGTTATGGGCAGTAAGTAATTGGTGGGGAAACAACTTACCACATTTGAATTTTATGCAAGTAGGAGATGTCCTACGCTGGTTGCTATTGGGTGAATATGGGTACTACCCAAGGTTTGATATTTTCTTGTCTCATGCCTTGTATCTCAATGACAAGATGCATAAGAAGAAGAAGGCATGGTTGCTTTGGTTGATAAGAAGAGAGTTTGGACATCCCATGTCAAATTTCATGTCCATATATTTGCTTGTGATTGGGATGAGTCTCATGTACGTACATGTATTTCTTTTTGGAATGTATCTCATGATCATGTATGTACTTGGGTTTGGGAGGAATTGTAACTCTCTCATGGGATGGCATAAGGGAGCTTGTTTATCTTATGATGATGATGATGCTCTCATATTTGTTGGGAACATGAGAGGAGGGATGACACATTGGTTGAGTGTGTCCTTTGGGAATGAAATCTCCCATATTCATTCATGCTTCAAGAGGAGGATAGCACATTGTATGGCTGGTACATCATATCCTTTGTTTCCTTATGCAAGGAGCCATACGTTGGGCTTATGTCATTGGAAGAAGTCTCCCACTTGTAAGAATTTTCAGCAAGACATGTGTTGCTTGAATCATATTCAGCCAACACCTATTATCCTCTACTATTTCCAAGCTTTGAAGAAGCTTTTTTCAGCAAGAAGGTGGTGGGATGGCCATTTATTGTACTATGATTTGAGGCAACAAGATGAGGGACAACGCTGGTCTCAAGGGAGGGACTATTGTCACCATCCAATATGTCATATGACACTTATTCCATGTTTCTTTTGGAGCACACTTGGTGAATATCCTCCATTCACTATATGCATGGAAGATTGGGCAAGGAGGCTCACTAGAATCCATGAAGGGAATCATGAAGTTCCAAGTCTCTTTTGGCTTCTTGAGGACTATATTATTGCAGCCCAGGATCGCCAACTCAATATTTATCATAAATGGAGGGAGAGACAACGTGATTTGAGTATTATTATCTCTCATTTCCATCCATGGAGCCCCTACACATTGCATATGGTGGGGATTGGTGACTATTTATTTGAGCTACCAAAGATGGCTCACTTTGTTTGGATGATAGCATGGAGGTTGAAGTTTCTCATGGGGGTTGAAGCACCCACTATTGACCATCTCTCATGCCTTGAGAATGCCAATGGACAGCGTATGATTCTTTCTATGTATCTCCCACTACTTCATGATGACAACTATTTGGTTCATTCCAGGGAGGAGACAATTCCATTGGAGATTTTGCAGCACTCACCTTGTCAGTTGCTTGAGGGCAAGCAACACTTTTGGGGGGGAGGACTGTAATGTTCCTAATTAGCCCAAGCTAATAGGAATATTTAAAAAAAAAAATATTTTCCATTTATGAATAAATGACTAATGGAGGACATGTAAAACTCCTTAGATCAATGAATAAATCAATGCTCAATGTAAACAAAGCTATATATGAGCCATTTACATAAAATCCACTTGCAGGTGTGAAAGGGGTTAAATTGTGAGACTGGATCAACCTTGACCAAATGTACAGCGTTGTCTAGATTCAGTGTATCTCATAAAGGGACAACGTAGTTCTAGAAGGAGGACCTCATGTGAAAGGGGTTAAGTGATTCAAGGTGGTTTAGGGTTTTGCACATCCTCATATTATAAAAGAAAGGAGAAGGCTCAAGAGAAAGGTTTTCGAATGTATTATGATTTTGGAGAATTTTTTGCTTAGACAAATTCTAGTTCTCTGGGCTTTTTAGCAAGAGACTAGAGAGGATCTCCTGTGGGGGTTCTCCATCCTTCCATTGAGTAGATCTTGGAGGGTTTTGTGCTTCTTCTCCACTATCTGGCATATGGCCGAGCTCCATCTCTCTTTGGCAGTGTAAATCCAGCGAGGGTTTCATTGTCTAAGTGAGCTGCAGCAAGTGGAACTCTAGATCTACAAAGATCTAGATTATATTGGAACCTCTTCTCAGTGAGCATGTATTTTAACCTCCTCGAAGAGTGAATCCACAGCTTGTGCTTTATTTTTTGATCTTGGCATCAGGCCAAAGAATTCTCAGAGCCTATATCATTTTTTCTCTCCCTGGACAGCGTTATTTGCAGATCTACAGTTGTAGGGTGTTTTGTCTACATTTTGGAGGAGAGATCTCTGGTGTTGGGATTCTTCCTCTCACTGTGGTGATCCATGGATTGGCCATCCAATCCATGTGAGTTTCATATCTGATATGATGTACCATTGTATTATTCAGAAATTTCTGAATCATTCTGCAGATCTGCAACCTTAGATCTCAGATCTACTCTTTGTGCTTCATGTTTTGCACAAAACCCTAAGGGGAATGTAATAAGCAGGCTATTTGGCTTCCAGATCTGTAATAGATGTGTATTTTCATGTATAGATCTATTCTGGATCTAATATATAATATATCAGTGCTTCATTCTTCTTGAGGGTTTATCCATGTAAAATCTCTGTTTTCATATTTTAAATGCATAAGTCTTGCCCCAGGTCTAATTCCATGATTTTAATACTTATTTTAAACTATTATCTTCAGAAAATCACGCTGCTCAAGCTTCAGTAATTTCTGCATACTCTAGGTCATGGGAAATCAACGTTTTTAAGCCCTTTCAGGAGTGGAGGAACTGTTTAAATTATCTAGAATGATTTTTTTGAGCTCAAATTTGGTATGGAAATCCCTCATGGCCTGAGATAAAATAAAATCTCGCCATGTTCCTTATTTTTACACAGATTTCCTTATATACTCATTTTAGGGCCAAAATCACCCATTTTCCCCACCCTTTTGAGTCCAAAAGTGAAGTAAAGGTTGTTGCTGATCATATTTTTGAAGCACTTGCACTATAACATCTATTATCAATCATAGGGATTCATCTCAAACTCTATAATACCTTAGGGTATTCTCATTGTTGTAGAAAATTCCAGATTGGGAACATTACACTTATCCCGATCATTTAAAAGAAAATATGCCAAAAATATGCCCCAACAGTTGGGTTTCTGACCAAGTCAGAGAGAAATAAGGTGCTATCGGTCGTTACCCGCATGCTGAAGAGGATGCGCGAAATTTAGGGATTGGGTGCAGCAACTCGATAATAATCTTTTTTATAATTTATATGTAAATTTGAAACTTATATTAAGACATCTACATTTCATATTTTAACTGTTGGATTATTATTTATAAGACACATGAAACTATGATTTTTTTAAATTTTTTATAATAGCTGCATTTTTTCCCATCTATGTGGGCATATGGACACCATTTTCGCACAGAAAATGTCAATGCTGGAAACATCACACAAGACTGTGGAGTGGAAGTCGAGTTCGATCAATATAGTTGATCTAGCCACCGTGATCAAAACCTAGTATGAGGGACATTAGGTTATGTCAGAAAGATACAAGATACCATTGAAGTGGATTTTTCTTCTTTCCAATGTCTTATTTTTAGGTGCAAGTGGTGGGACACCTTTGATCGGAAGAATGTAAAGGAAGATCACAATAGTAGGCTAATATGTATCAACTCTAGAAAGATGTGGGATGAAGCTAAGGAGCCATATGATTTCCCTAAACACTAAAACCAGGTGTTTTTTTACCCAGATGTGTTGGATAGGGATTGGTGGTTCATATTGACACATGACCCTAGATCAAAACATATTTTTGAGAACAATAGTGTTATCATGCCATGCAAGCTAGAAGATAATGAGGGTGATCATGAGAACCGAGAGTGATATGGTACATGTGTTATTTCATCAATATTTGTACTTTTTAAGATGGGATTTTCGAAATATTAATATAATATGTATTTTGAATTAATTGGTAATTTTCATTGTGTTAATGTTAAATCAATAATTCACTTGATAATTTGCATTAATTACATTGATCTCAAAAACAATTGCATACTGTATAAATTAATTCTTTTTTTTGTATCTAAGATCATAATAAAATGATGATAATTCTAAAGTATATGAATTTATTTGTATTATTTTCTAAACTTTAGTATGTTACAATAAATCATATTATTCTAGATTTATTATTTTACAATTATTTAAAATTTACAAATTTAAAAATTTAAAAATTTTAATAAATTCATTTCACATTAATAAAATTAAAATTTTACAAATATTTTACATACAATTACAATTATAATTAGAATTACAATTACAATTTTACAATTTCACGTACAATTACAATTACAATTACAATTTTAGAATTTTACATATATACAATTACAATTTTACAAATTAAAAAATTACAAAAAACCATCGTACAAACATCAAATTTGACTAAAAAACACATTCTGCAAAATCGCTAACTGCATCATCGTGATCATGATCATCTAACGAAACACAATTACATTATATATTAACATCATCACAACACAAACATCAAATATACATCTCATGTCAAATAACTCATGCTATCACATACACATCTATCTGCAAGATGCACATTAAATGAACATATATAACATGACCTAACAACATACACATCATGATGATCACCAATATGTAAATTAAGTACAACTGCAACATGAACATAAAATACATGGACCATGTATATATATATATATATATATATATATATATATATATATATAACTGAATAATGTTAAAAATATACAACTGTAATATAAATGTCATGGATCAATTGGTGGTAGTACAACATCAATATCAGTACTAGTGGTCGATGGTCCAGCCTCATCTCCATGATGACTCCTGCTAGATGATGGTACGCTGTGCTTCGCAGACTATCCATCACGTGTTGCGGCTCGATCGTAACGTGCAATAGTCCTCGTCAGTCATGTAAAAGCTGTCGTAACTCCTATGACATGTTGCATCAAGTTGTACATGTCACGTAGAATGCCTCTCCACATCTTTAATAGCCTATCATCGGCCTCTATGTCTCTATAATGAGCAGGCCTGATGCCTGCCTCAACAATCAATGCAATGAGTTGGTCGGCCAACTCCGTACTGTATCTAGCATAACCAAGTCGACCGCGCACCATCACACCAGTAGGAGCAGGTCTTTGATCTGCTCCAGCCTCCTGATGATCCTCGGCATCTGGCATGCCCTTAGCATGATTATCAGGATCCACACCTGGATAAGGTGGTGGTGGCGGCATCTCCTCGCCATCAAAAGAGCCAATGTCTATAAAATATATACAAGTACATAACAATAATTAGGAAATTGCATTACACAATTTAATAAAAACAAGTTAAAGAACAGGTTAGAATAAATTTAAATAAAACAGTAATATTACCTCTATCATCTGGCGGCTCATCAGCTGTGAAGAGGATGTTGACACACCCTCGCCAATCCAAACCCGCATAAGGACAGGGGACCATAATGAAGGGATTCTCATCAACACTGGCTAGCAAATCCAGTGCATCATCTAATATCCTCACTGGAAAAAGACTCTCCTCCCTCTTGGGCATCATCTACCCCCACATGTGCATACGTGCCTCAGTAACCGGCCTATGATGTTGCCGAAGAAAACTAGGTTTCCTCTATGGAAACCTCCCAAAAAATAAACAAAAAACTGTAAAGAAAAAAGGAAGTTGACCCTCCCTTGTGCATGAGCATGACATCTATCTAATGTTGTACAGAACTGCCGCAAAAAAATGGCAGACCACCTGACAAGTCGTGGCTATTGTAGTAAATATCAACATAATATAAAAGCGAGAAACTAATGTGTTTCCTGTCACTGGCGTTGTGCGAAATGGTTGAAATGATAAGTGAGATACATTGAACCTCCTCACAACCAAATGCACCAATACGTAACTGCCCTCCAGCGACCCAAAAATCTGCAGGAGATACTAAATGTGCTCCAATGTATCTCTAGGAGTAAACTAACTAACTCCCTGCCACACAACCAAAAGGAACCTCGGGAAACGAGGGAAAATCCACCCCTCTCCTTGATATCCCTGTAATAAAATATACATCCTCCTCAGTGGGTGTGTACCATTGGTTGATACCAACCCAGAAAGCCTATCTCTAGGCATTCCACCTTCGGATAAGATGTCTCGAAAACAAACTATGGGACTTTAGGGAAGTAGCCTCCTCATAGAACTTGAGGAGGCCTACCTCCCTTAGGATCCCCTGCGTCGTTACTGTAATAGGGCAAGGGTATGGATCTCTCTCCCTCTCTCTTGCCTCCCGCAGGCGAACCATGTTATACTATTCCGCTTGTTGTTTTTTTTGTTTCCCCTCTTCTCTCCTTTCACATCTCTGAATGATTGACATATTAAACACAATTTTTTTATTAAATGACACATGTATTTAGAAATATACGTATATAAATATTTTCCGAAAAAAAAATAAAACAACAGTCGGTGCGCCAAAAACACAATCACGCACCGGTCCTGGTGCGTCTTTCAATAGAGCGCACCGGATACAGTGCACCTAATGATATTTAGCGCATCGAGGGCGATGCTCCAGAAAATTTTTTTAGCGCACCGTTCACTACGTGCAGTGTCAGGAGGGCGGTGCACTGACTACACGATATGCCTCGGGGCATATATCTAAGTCAACGCACTGCCCTCATGCCACCGCACATAGTCATCGGTGCATTATTTTAAAAGGCTGCACTGTTGACACAGGCCAAATATGGTAAGTCGTGCGCTAATAAAAATAGTCGTCTCGGGGCAGTTATTTCGGTCAACGCACCGCATCACCACAATTCAACTAGGTCAACGGTGCGACCAGGTGACCGACTGCACCGCTCTTTACAAGGAAATTTAACATAACACGATGCGCCTTTGGTACCACCTCGGAACCAATACAGATACCCTTAGCACCAGATTACCAGGCCGAACCGTTGATAATGTCGAATTGCGGTATGCGGTGCGCTGAACACATTACGCGCCCCAAGGTGGATAATTCCATCAACACACCGTGTTGTCGCGATACCACATTGTCAATGGTGCGGCTTGGTAAACGACCGCACCGCAGTTTTTAAATTTTTTTAAAATAACACGGTGTGCTTGGCGGTATCACCCCGGAACCGATGCGGATACCATTAGCACCAGTTGCGGTGCGGCTTGTAAATTTATAGGCAACATTGCAAACCGGTGTGAGTCAAACAGCTCAAGCACACTACGCGACATTTTTTTTTTTAATGGTTAATTTTAAGTTTTTTTGAAATTCTAATCTTCTAAAAGGTTTAACTATGTAAAACAAGAAAAATAACTTTACATTTACCCATCGAGGAGGCATATTGGTTGTAGAATTTCCAAAATAAAATTTGTCCACTGTTTTATAAAATTCAAGTTGGAGATTGGTGGCAATGCACAGTAACAGTGCATGCAATAAGTGCAATGGGAGCACGGATTTCAGGGCAGCTCAAACAAGGATAACTTGCACTGGTGCTTGAGAGCTCTGTAGCACTGAAAAAAGTGAAAAATGTGGTTTTTTGGCCATAATTTTTTTTTATTTAACCATGTTCCGGTGCGCGGGGTTTTTACTGGCATACCAGTGCGTTTACTATATGTCACCCCAGGCGTCTTCTATTTTCGCGCACTTTTATGAATCACTGGGGTGGCGTATCTGTAATGCACCGATTCTCTACGGTAATATGATGCACTGGGCATGGTGTCTGGTGAGCCAATGATATGTGCGGTTTTCTGGATGCAAATTTTTTTTTATTTAACCCTTTTCAGGTGCACGACATTTATGGGGACCCCGGTGCGTTTTCGTCATTCTGCCCCAGGAAATTTCTATTCCACACGCTTTTTATGAGGCACCAAGGCTAACGAGTTGAAACGCATCGATGTTGTTCCATAATTAAAGGCACCGATGCTGTGTGTACAGAGCGCACGGTTTCTGGTGTGCCAATGTTTTGTGCGGTTTTTTGGCCATAATCTTTTTTATTTAACCATCTACCGGTGCACAAGGTTTATGGGCGCCCCAGTGCAGTTGATTTATTCCACACCAGGTGGTATCTGTTTCGCGCATGTTTTCGGAAGCACTGGTGCGGTAGATATGTAAGGAACGGGTGTTGTACAGGAATATGATACATCGTGCGGGTGTATTAGGAGCACACGGTTCCCCGTGTGCCTATGTTTTGTGCAGTTTTTTGGCCGTAAATTTTTATTTACTTAACCTTGTGCTGGTGCGCGGGGATTTCAGGGCGACTCGGTGCATTGGTGACCTGGTGCGTTTAAGGGCGACCCAGGTGGTTTCAGTTTTCGCACGTTTTTTATGAGGCGTCGGTGCACAAGTTATGTAAAGTACCAGTGCTCTACAGAAATACAACGCGCTGGGCGGGTGTGTACGGAGCACACGATGTCCGCTGTGCCAATTTTTTAACCACACCAGTGCTTTCTCATGTTGAACGCACAGGTGCGTTTTATAGTGCTAAGAGCACCAGACGAAATACATCCGCAAAAACCTCTGCCCACCAACCTCCTCTAGGAACCTCCGCTAAAAACAGATGTCTGGGGTATTTTTATAAGGGGTTCCTTAAAAACATCCACTAGAGGGTCTTTTCCTTGTAGTGGTTAAAGAAGGTTATAGGTGAAAATCTTCCAGTTCAAACAATATTGCCAAAACTTGATGAGGAAGGAAAAATTATTTTGGAACCTGAAGCGGTCACGAAAACAAGAACTTGATAGCTACGAAATCGATCAATTTCAGAGTATCTCATCAAGTGGAAGAACTTACCCACTGAAGATTCTACATGGGAGGATGAGAATTTTATATAGAAGCACCCAGAGCTACTCAAGTGTTGAGGACAAAAATTTTTTGAAAGAGAGGGGCATGTTAGGTCCCTATATTACTAGTTTAGTCCCTTATTTTTATTAGTGTATCCCACTTATTGTTATTTTTGTACCCATATAACCCCATTATTGTTATTATTGTGCCCTTACATTGTTATTGTTAGGTCAACTAGGATTATATTGTGGGCACATGGACTCCTATATATAGAAGGAGATTTTGGTCATTTGTATCATCCAAGAATTGTTCATTTATGTAATGTATTGGAGGTTGCCCCCTCAAAGTGGCTAATTTCTAAGGCGTTGATCTCTCTTTTCTTCTATTTTTGGAGTTGGTTTCATAACATCCAGTGGTTGTCTTACCAGCTTTGGATTACTCCTAGAAATCACATGTTTCTTCACCCTTCATACCTTCTGCACCGAACCCCATTCCTTCCCAAAATTTTCCATAAATCCTTTTCTTGGAAATGGTAACTGTCAGAACTGTCTCCACCTTTTACCTTGGTATCTTGGAATCAATTTACTAATCAGTTACTTCTTTCTTTTATTCAAGATAATTATTCATTAACTTTCTTTGAAAATACCAAAGATAATTTATTGAATACTGTTAACGAATACTCTTATTTGTTACTCTTTCAAAATGTATCATAACGAGTATTTAAGTTCAAATTTAAATTCAACAGGGTGTTACACCAACAATAGTGTTTTTGGACAACACCACTTCTATTAGTTTTTTGTGATCCTAAAATTACCTTCAACTATTAGTTTTGGTGCTTGCATCTTTTTTTTACAGCATTATTGAATTAACATTTGGATTTCTCACTAAACCTATTAACTTAAAGCATTTTTGTTTATTTTTACTTAAATTTATATTCAAAATTACTAGATTCAAATAATAAATCGGTGGTTTCTTTCTCTCTCTTTCTTTGTTAATGCATATGTGACAATGCCAGTTGGGATACGGTTTTGAAAATTCATTTTCAGTTTAGATTTCATCTTGGCTTCATTGTTATGCACCTTAATTATAACCAATCTAGATACATCTTAACTCCTAATCTACCAAATGCTGAGAGGGGTCAAATCTCTTTTCACTCTAAAAGAGGTTTGCATCTCAAGAAATTTGATCCCTCTCAGCTCTCTTTTCACTGTAAAATAGGTTTACATCTCAAGAGATTTGATCCCTCTCAGAGCTTGGTAAATCTAGAATTAAGATGGATCTAGGATGGTCTAATTAATAATTAATTATAATTATAATAATAATAATTATTATTATTATTACTATTTTACTTAATCATCTAAACGGTCAAAATCACCTAGGGATCACATCTAGCCCGGACCTCACCAACCCTTAGCATGACTATATTTTTTTTCCCAAGGAGTTTCAAACCAATGACCTTTTCACCACAATGTCTTAAGAGAGCACCCTATCACCATCTATTCTACGTCCAATAGGCTAATTTCATTTTGACCGAGTTAAAATGATTTTATTTTATTTCTTGTTTTAATTTTATGTAATTTAACAGAGTCAAAATGTTTTATTGATAATTATAATTATTAATTCAATTCATTTATTTTATTTTATTTTTTTAATGTTATTTGACCAAGTTAAAATGTTAAATGAAACATTGTATTACAACATCTCTACCATATTGAGCTCTAAAACACCTTTCACCACAATCATAAAATCTTCCCATAAATTTATGAGATAATATAACACTAATAGTAAAACGTTAACACATAAGTCTCAACTATACTTCCAAAATATAATTTAATTTCTCATTCTATTTCTCATTTATTTCAAATCTTAAAATTTTCATAAAACTATAATTTTATTTATATGATATTAATTTTTTTAAGAGAAAAAACAAAATTGCAATTTAAAATATTTAAATAACATTATGTGCATAGTAATTTATATTAATCAGTTTTTTTAATAAAATGTAATATTCCAAAAATTTAGCCTTCAAGCTAAATGGAATATTAGAGTTGTTTTATCACTAGGTAGGTGAATAAATGGGTAGGGAGGCCCATTAACCTCTTTAGAAGGATCAATAACACTCCTAATGTGAAAGGAGGAAGAATAAGCAGCTAATTTGAGCACCCTTGGGTGTGAACAGAGATGGGATCATGTTGATTCAGTCAACTTTGACCAAGTCAACAAAGCTGTCTAGATGCATTGAATCTCCTTGATGAATAGTGCAGTTTTGGTGGAGGACAACTTGCATGAACTTGATGACACATATGGATGGGACCCAATGAGAAGAGGTTCACTTGTTATATATGGAGAGGATGGGAGCTTTTTTTATTATCATGTTTTTTTGTTTTTATTCACTTGTTAATTTGTTATTTTAGAGATTGTTTAGGTACATCAATTCTATATTAATAAAATTAGAGCCTTCTTGCTAGTTGGCAAGATGACAACATCCCAACTCCATGGTCCTAATATGACATTCTATTAAGGATGGCCAAAAATCTTTCTACAATACTCTTTTAGGATTTGTGATTGCTACCTTTCAATATATTTAAACAAAATACATAATTGAAGCCACTCTCGATAAACATCAATTTGTGTGTTATGTAATTTATAAATGATAAACTAATTAAGAGTATTTGTGATTGCTACCTTTCAATATATTTAAACAAAATACATGATTGAAGCCACTCTCGATAAACATCAATTTGTGTGTTATGTAATTTATAAAATGATAAACTAATTATTATAGCTCATAGCTCTTTCAATTTCAAAGATAGGGACTAAAGAAAGGTATTTGACTCATGCCCCTTAATCATTGTAATAGGAAATCAACACACCATAAAATTTTCAAAAATTTTGGCTTCCACTTTCTTCTTTTTTTTGGTTTTATTTTTTAAAAATATTTTTTAGTTAGTTTAATATTTTATTGATGAAAATGTAAAATTACATCTAGTTAAATGTCACTAGTTTTGGGAAACCATACAATGGTAGTAAAATTCTCTACAGATTTTGAGAGAAATTACTTATTTCTAATTATGTCCATTACTAAATATATTTGCCATATTTGTTATAATTGTTTCTAGAATTGAACTGAATAAAGAAGTACATTGTTGTAGCTAAAAAAAATAGACAACAAAACAAGAGACCTATATATGTTAAGGAGTGAGAGAGACATCCTTTGCATTAATGGTGTGTTCAAATGTTGGGTTATCCTCTGTCAATTCTAGGTTAGGATTCTTCCAAGAAATTGATTCTACTCTATCAATCACATGTTGTATCTAGAGTTGCAAATCACCTAAGAGGAATATGATTTCATTATGTTCCTCATTCTTCTCAACTAAAACTTTTCCCATGAATGCTTTCATTTTTCTATATATTCCAATGGTCTGAAATTGTGACTTTAAGTGTTTCTTGTGTTTGGGATCCATTGACTATATTTAGTATCTACTTCATACTATGTAAGGTAGCTTCATTCTATGCGAACATCTACTTTTGCAATTTCAATCTCAATCTAGATATTCACTGGAGTCAGAGCTATGTAAGAAACGAAAGAGGATTTAGCATTACTTCAACCATAATTAAAAAGATGGTTATGGTTACCAGATGTGCTCAATGCCTAGAGCCATTGCAAGCCATGGGTGGGAGATTTTGTTGAAAGGATTTTCCAAGGGATTAAGTCAAAAGGGGAGAAGGCAAGAGGTGGAGTAGAGGAGAAGGACACAAAGTAGACAGGGGGAAATCAACAATGGAAAACCAAAGGAGGAAGGGACTGTAATATTCCTAATTAGAAATATTCAGTGATAACAAAAATCAAACAATGAAGGTGCAACCAAAAATCAAAACACAAACAAAATTATCAGCTACACCAGAAATATTAGACAAAATGTTGAACCATTTTATTATATTAATGGAAAAGGAGTACAATATATAGGAGTGCCAAATCCAATCCTCCGAAAATCCCACAAATTAGTGTGTGTAGATCCTAGAGTTGCCTTTCCCAAAAAATGTGAATTTCCAAACAAATTCCCTTTTCTTTGTCACAACTATAAAAGGGTGTTGCCAGTTGTGGAAATCCCATCACGACTCTCCTGTAATAAGTGAAAATTCCCAAGAATCCCTATAACTCCATCACAAACCTAGGTGTAGGAAAATCCAAGATGGTCCTGATCTTCTCCTAGTGAAATCGCACCCCATCCTCCCCAATGACATGGCCAACATACAAAATATCTATCAACCCAAACTCACACTTGGACATCTTGGAATATAGTTGTTGATCCTCTAAGATGCATAACACCTCCACCAAGTGTTGTAGATGCTCCTCCCATGTCTTGCTTTAGATCAAGATTTAATCAAAGAAAACCAAGACATATATGGGCAGCTACTTGTGGAACACATGGTTCATGCAAGACTGAAAGTAGTTGGGGCATTTATTAGCCTGAAAGAAATCACCAAGAACTCAAAATTCTCGTAGTGACACATGAACGTTGTCTTTTGGATATCCTGATCCCTCACCTGAATCTGATGGTACCCCGAGTGCAAATATATCTTAGATAAGTACTTGGCTCCTCTAAGTTCATCCATCAACTCGTCTATACACGCAATCAAGTATTTTTTTTTAAGGTCTTCTTGTTAAGGGCCTTGTAGTCAATGCACATGTGAATGGTCCCATCCTTCTTCTTCACCAATATTATAGATGAAGTGGAGGGACTAGAACTAATCCTGATATGCCCCAAGGATAGAAACTCCTATATGGCCCGCTAAATCTCATCACATTAAGCCTTGGGATGTATATATGGCGTAGTGATAACTACTTGTATTCCCTCCTCTAAATCAATCGTGTGATCAAACCCTCTGTCTAGGGGATGACCTCGAGGAATGTCTCCAAAAAATGTTGGGTATATGTCTAATATCACCTGAATATCAGGATGTGGTGGTTGTGGTTGAGCTATTTCCTCTGAAGCCTTGAGCTCCACATCCTACTCTATATCACCAAATCATAGATCAACCTTCATCCTATGTGCTAACACTCACTGTATAATGGGGGTGTGAGGGAATTCCCCTCGGCACAACTAACTTCCCATATTTCCCTATGAACTCCATCTCCAACCTCCTCCAGTGTATGGTGACATTCCCAAGGGAGTAAATCCACTGAACACCCATCACCACATTGGTGTCTGGAACATCAGCTACAAAGAAATGATATGATATCGAATAGTTCCCCATAGTCACTGTCATACTGGGAACGTATCGTGTGCACTGCATGGTCTTGTCTTTAGGCATTAATACTGAATATACCTCAAAGGTATCAGTGTGTATCCCTCTCTGGTCCACCATTTGGGCATCAATGAAATTGTGGGTAGCCCCACTGTCCACTAGAAATAATACACATTGTCCCTATACCATGCCTCTATTCCTCAATTTTAGGTAATTTTCCACTCCTCGAAGTGAGGCAATAACTCCTCCTATGGGAAATAAAGGCCCTCCTCTAGGTGGGGGAGGTGGACCTCCTCCTTTAGTAATCGATGGTTCACTGTCACCTCTCTTTGTCTCTTGCTCTACATCATCGTCTGACTCACTATTTGAAGACACCTCTATGTAATGGGCCTTAAACTTCGTACACATTTGCCTGGTGCCCATGGTTCTTGGCATGCGAAACACAACTTCCTCCTCGAGAGGTCTCTCCTCATCTCATCATCCAAATTATCATGCCCCAATATCTCCTTTTGTGCAGGGATCTCATGTCTCTACCTCTCGGTGGAAATGTGGGTCTCGTGGGTACTAGTTCTTTATCCTTAGGGATTTCACCCTACAAGTCTCACGTTCTCATCATTTCATTCTGGGCTGTAGTATATTTGTTTGACCTAACTATCCCATGCAAGGGCTCAACTAAGCCCTCCACAAAAAGAAAGACTCTTCTAGCTTTTGATATATATGGCACCATCACCGTCACCCTCAAGAATTTTGCTATGTAATGCTTTGTGTTACATGTCCTCTTAAACTGGGTCAACTCTCTGAAGTATGCCTCAAGGTCTCTCACGTCAAAATGTTCCAACACCCTCCTAGTGAAGTCCTCATAATAGGTTATGCCAGCATACCCCAATGTAGACAACCCATGGTACCACCAATCATGAGCATCTCCCTCTAAGTGCAAAGTAGCTACCTTAATTTCCTCCACTTTTGTCATATGGTTAAGGTGAAAATAGGTGTCTATTTTTTCCACCAATGCCTTAAACATAGTTACCGATCAAATGGGAATTATTATCTTCAAACGAAAACTCTAGCCCAAAAAAACTCAAAAAACATGAAAAAATAACCCAAAAACAAAAAGTGTGTCTTCCCCAACGTATTGTTTTTTTAGGGTAAAATTTCAACATTTTTTCAAAATATTCGAAAAACCAAATTTTTTCTTGAAAAAGGGATTGAAAAAAACACCCTCGAAACAAAAAGTGTTGATGGTCGAATAACATCGCTAATTTTTTCTGTGCAAAAAACAACTTGAAAACAAAAAGTGTTGATGTTGGAATAACGTCGCAAAACTTTTGTGTGCAAAAAACACCCTGAAAATGAAAAGTGTTGCTGCTGGAATAACGTCGTCAATTTTTGGTGTGCAAAAAACACCTTGAAAACTAAAATTGTTAATGTTGGAATAAAATCTTTTTCTTTTCGGGGTAAATTGTCAACAATTTTTATATTAAAGATAAAATATCATGACTCTGAAAAACCTTAAAATTTCAACGATTAACATGACATTAAAGATAAAATATCAAGTCTTAAAATTGCAACAATTTTTATGCATGGTATTAAAGATAATCTATTATCGTGTCTCTGAAAAGCCTTGAAAATCCAAGGATGACATTCAAGATAAAATATCACCTTTATGAAAATAAAATTCCAACGATTTTTAAGCATGGTATTAAAGATAAAATATCACTTGTAAAAAATAAAAAATAAAAACAAAAAATTCAAAAGAAAATAAAAAGGAAAAAACACACACACACACAATTTAAAGAAAAAAATTAAACATTAACCCAAAAAAAAAAACAAAAACAAAAAATATTTTTTTTTAAGTTATAAAATGATAATAATAAAAGCAAAAACCACATTAAAAAAAAAAAAAGATAAAAAATAGTTAAAATAAAAAATTTAAAATTACTTAAAAAAAAACTAATAAAATAAAATATTAAAATAAAAAATAATTTAAATTTAGAAATTTAAATTAAAGAAACAAATTAAATTTAAAAATCAAATAAAAATAAAAATAAAAATTTTAAAATAATAAAACTTCAAAATTAAAATAAATAAATAAATAAAAATTAAAAGAAAATTTAAATTAAAAATAAGAAATCATATAAATCTAAAAATAAAAAATAAAAAATACAATATATATATTAAACTGAAGTGGTTATATTTTATTTAGTAGTAAAAACAGGTTGGGCCAAGGCTAAATCAACCATCGATACAATATGACAAATAAGCTTCCTATTACATGATGAGCAACCTTTCAAGGAATGCAGATTTGTGAAGGATTTCCAACATTTATGCTAAGGTCACCTTGTGGGAGTTGGCCGCCTTCGTTTGCATAGCTATCAACTTCTTTGTTTGAGCCTCTGAGATTGTGGAGGAATTAGATAGAAGAGAAGTCCAACAAGATGAACTTCAGCCTCTGGAGGATCTTGTTTAGGACTGAATCATTGAATTGATCTTTCGAGTGTAGCTTTTTTATCAAGATTTCAAAGTCTCCAATGGCTTGCAAATCTCTGATGCCTTTCTCATGAGCAATTTGGAAAGATTTTAATAGACCAAGGATTTCTGCTTGGTTATTTGTTCGCTGCCCTAGATCCCAGCCGAAATAGTCTCTTCTTGTGCCGTCCAGAGAGTAAATTACTCCTCCTGCTCTTGCTGTTCCGGGGTTTCCTTCGGAGGTTGCATCAAAGTCAATCATTGCTTTACCCTACTTTCTCCACCAACCTTGAAATATTTCATCCGAGTCCCTTAACCACCAAACTGGATTAGTTGACGGTCTAGCTGTGGTTTGATTTCTATCCTGGAAGACAAATGTCCCCATCCATTTCCTTTCCTTTGGGAGAAGAGAGTTATCGAGTTTGAGGGCTTGGTTGCTCATTGTTTCAAAGAGGAGGGCTTTGGATTCAGCAGCTATTGAAGAGGGAGGCCAAGACAAGTTGTTGAAAATATGATCGTTCCTAGCAAGCCAAATTTTCTAGCAGACATACTTGGGGATGGTGTGCCAAACACGAGACCAAAGGATCTTGCTGGAGATAGCCTAAGGGTAACGCTCCTTCCATGTGGAGTAGAGATCCACAACAGAGATTTGGGATGGAGCAACAACATTGAGACCATGTAGGGTAAGGTTCCAAACTTCCTTGGTGAATGAACAGTCCACAAAGAGATGGTCCGAGGTCTCAAGAGCATTCCTGTAGAGAGCACATCTATGATGGCATGTAATACTTCTTTTCAAAAGGTTTTACCCTGCCAAGATCTTCTTGTGCATTAGCATCCAGAAGAAAAAATTATTTTGGGGAGGCCCATGGGAGCCCACACCAGAAGCCAGAAGTTAGCTGGAAGGGTCATTTTTATGCTGAGATTGAAGAAGATGAAAACCACTCACAGTAGTATAGGTACCAGAGGAGCCCCAACCCCAAGAATCAGTAGAAAAAAAAAAAATACAAATTTTAAAACAATAAAATTACAAAGAAAAAACAATTTTCAAATTAAAAAAAAAAATCTAAAAATTAAAAGAAAAAAACAAATAAATTTAAAAATATAAAATATAATAAAAAATTTAAAAAATAAAATAAAAGGAAAATTAAAAAAAATTAAAAAACAACAATAATAAATAAATAAATAGAAATCACTGCCACCCACTGCCGCCAACCTTGGGGTCGCAGGGCTCAACCGACTTGCGACAAAAAGCTGGCAGCTCTCCGCTGCACGTCGGGTGAGCCCCGCGGTCCCCAAGGCATCGACGGTGGGTGATGGTGATTCCCGGAATCGACCCAGGGCGACGGTGATTCCCAGAATTAATCCTTGCTGCCCTGGGGGTTGATGGGTGGTGAAGAGCTGCCAAGAATCGACTCTCGCGGCCGCTAGAGTGGTGACAGTGATTCCCAGAAATGACCCATGGCGGCGGTGATTCCCAGAATCAACCTCTGCCACCCTAGGGTCCACGAGGCTCGGCCAACAGGCGGTAGAGATCTGGCCGAGCCCAGCGTCTCCCAAGACGACAATGGTGGGTGGCGATGGTGATTTTTATTTATTTATATTTATTTTTGTTTTTAAATTTTTTTAATTTTTTTAATTTTTTTAAATTAAATTTTGTTATTTTTTTTTTTTTGCTTTATTATTTTACTATTATTATTAATTTTTTTAATTCATTTTTTATTTTTTAATTTTTAATTTTTTAATTTTTATTTTAAATTTAATTTATATTTTTAAATTCATATATATATATATATATATATATATATATATATATATATATATATATATATATATATATATATATATATATATATATATATATATATATATATTATTATTTTAATTATTGTTAAATTTTAATTTTAAATTTGTTTATTTTTTATTTTTTTAATTTATAATTTTTTCGAAATTTATAATTTTTTTAATTTAATGTTTATATATATATATATATATATATATATATATATATATATATATATATATATATATATATATATATATATATATATATATTTTTTTTTTTTTTTTTAATTTCCCTTTAAATATTTTTTTTTTAATTGTTTTAAAATTTTACTTTTGAATGTTGTTTTTAATTTTTTTTTTTTTAAATTCAAATTTCCGAATTTTAGATATTTTAATTTTAGAATTTTGATTGTTTATTTATTTTTTTTAATTTTAATTTATTTTTATTTTAATTTTTAATTTTATCATTTGCTTTAATTATGCTATTTTTTTTTAACTTAGAAAATTGTTTTTTTATTTTTTTATTTTTTATTTTGTCTTTAAATTATGAGAGTTTTTTTGAATTATTTATTTATTTATTTATTTATTTATTTGAAACCTTTTTTGTTTAAATTTTTTATTTCTATAAGTTATTTTTGTTTTTGTTTATACTTTTTTGGTTTTTTTTTTATATTTTTTGATATTTGATTTTTTTTGTCATGTTTTTTTATTTTATTTTTATGTTTTAGTACCAAGATGAAAATCACCACTCTAAACAGAAAGGATTGATGTTGCATCAACACTTTTCAAAATTAGCATGAAAATCATCAACATTTTAAAACAAATGTTCATAATTGATAAATAAAAAAATTTGAAGTGCTAAAAAAAGGGCCATTTTTCTAAATCGACATGATATTTAAAAAAAAAAAAATCAAAGAAACTTTAAAGTTCCAAAAATATGCTAAAAAAAAAACAGGTTGTTCTACTTCACCACTTTTCAAAATCGACATGAAAATCATGACATCAAAAAAAAAAAGTTATGAAAATTTAAAGTGCCAAAACTAAGCTTAAAAAAAGGGTGATTCTGCATCACCACTTTTCAAAATCGGGTGGTTTTTTGGTGCCTCAAAAAAACGGGTACTAGGTAATTTTCTCGTTTGATCGGTAACTATGTTCTTAGTGGTGCATTTAGAGGATTCATCAAAAGTAGGAAGGAATAACCTCCCAACTGTGCATTGCAAATCATAATTATGCGTAGATGTTTCACTGGCCCCTTTTCCTTTATTGTCATGTTTGAGTTGGCTAAAATCTTGGAAGGTTATAACATTACAAAATTATGTTCCCATAGGCTGATACTCATGAAAATAATCCCATAAGGAAATCTCATCCATATATGGTTGCCCTCCAGTCCCTACAGTAAAAAACATGGGCATAGTAGACCTATGTGGTCCACTATAAGTGTGGATATGACTCAGTGGGTTGGAATTGTCATCATGACGAGATGTGCATGAGCCCTCTCCTATCATGAACTCCACATGGTTGCCCTTGTTACAATATTGTTGTCTTATCTCAACCAATATCTCCCTTTTCCCTTGCGTCATCTCCCTCTTCCCTTGTGCCACCTCATTCATAACCTTCAAAAGACTCTGGAAGGTTGCACCCTCTTTACTGGTATCCCCCATACTTGTCTCTTCTATCTCTTGCTCAAGAACCTCCTAATCAGGGTTGATCTACAATTCCCTTTCTCTACTCTTGTACCTCTGCCCTTGGTGTGTTACATTTTGCTTGTCTCCTGGGGTCATAGAAAATGGTTTTTCCCCACAGCTGGCCAGATCACTAGTCCGATACCACTGTAATGTTCCTAATTAAAAATATTAAGTGATAACAAAAAACCAAACAATGAACATGCAACCAGAAATCAACACCTAAACAAAATTATCAGCTTCGCTATAAATCTGAGCCAAAATGTTGAGCCATTTTATTGTATTAATGGAAAAGGAGTATAATAGATAGGAGTGTCAAATCCAATCATCCAGAAATCCCACAAATTACTGGGCGTTTCCCAGTCAACCCACTGGTACGCACTACTGGAAATCTGTTGAGGAATGCTCCAAAAATCCCCCAAAATTCCTGTTGGAATATCTACAATTTCCTCCCCAAGTTCCCCTTATTTCTCCAACTCCCTTTACACCCTTTTTCTCCTTTCCTTTTGACCCCTGTGCAGGCCTTGCCAGTGACCCTCTGCGCAAGCCCAAAAAGGCACAATTTCGTCCCAAAAATTCTCCCCAAATATGGGCTGCAAATCACCACAAATATTTAGCAAAGTCCCAAGGAGAGGTGCCCTCAAAAGACTGAAACTTGATCTACACTAGAGCTTCCTTTCCCAAGAAATGTGAATTCCTCTATTGTTCCCAATATGCTCACAAAGTTCACTAGAAACAGTTGCAATAGCCCCGGAGTAGTTCTCAAAGTGTAATGTTGGATTCTCCTAGGATGGCACTCTAAGCCCGCTGAAGGAAGAGGTGGCATTCCCACTCGGAAATCTCTTATGCTAAGTTGCACGAGTTGAATTGGCTGAGAAACACAAGAAATCTAGGGTTCAGATTTGAAAATGGCAAAAAGTCCCAAAAATGGAGGCTTCCTCTCTTATTTATAATTTATGCCTTTCCTTTCTCCTTCTTCCCTCCAAATCGAAATTCTCCATAGGAGTTCGAATTCTCTCTTAGAGTGCTCCCCACATCCCATTATGTAAATACTTTTCCATTTTATGTTAGTGTTTGGAGCCTCCCTTTATACAATTTAATTTAATTGTCTTTTACCCACTTTCCCCAAGTTTATGTCCAGATTTGTTCTGCACCCAAAACTGCAAAAAAATGCATAATTCACTTAGCTAATTTTTAATAAAAAGGAACATTATAAGGACCATAATTTTAAGCATTAAATTTCTATTAAACCAACATAGAGGAGGCTAAATATGTAAAAGGGAAATCCAATGTAAAAAGAAACTTACCCAAATCCCAGCCATTATAAGAGAAACAATGTCAAATAGAGGGAAATCCAAAATGCTAAATCTTGTGATGATACAACAAATCGATAAGAAACCTGTGGAATGCTCTATAATTAAAACCTAATCCTTCTCCATATTTCGTGTGATGCTCTTCGCTCCTCATAATGCAAAGAATGGGATTGTGATGGCCACTAAACTTCCCATGACGAAATCTTTCAACTCTCTTACCTTCCAAGCCACTTGTCATCACATTTGTGATCATATTTATTACATAATCAGAAGAGGATAATGGAGATGTGACATTAGAGTTTTGGAATAGTGTCCCTAACACGCCATCATAGGGCAAGGCAAAGTCTTTTTTTTTTAAATACTAGTGATAACCTTATTTTCAGAAATTATGTGAACTAATTTTCTTTTCCAAGTTTCTTTTTTATTTTATTTTTTTGGGTCTTTAACTTGAAAAAGGTTTAAGTCTAGAAATTTCAAAACTCTTTTAAACAAAAACTACACGGGTAAATTTTCACTTTTAATCAAAATCGGAACTTCACTTTGTCCATTGCATAAATTTTAAAGTCTTCCCTAATGACATTACATTACTCTAAAGTCCAAAATGATTTCTACGACTATTTTAAGAGGAGAGTTTTCACTTTGGTCAAAGTTCAAAGTCCAAACTCTACTTCGCCAAAGTGATACTTGTTCTTTGCTGAGGAATTTTACTTCACTAAAGTGAAAAACGACTTCGTGGATTAAAAGGAGGTTGATACTTTGTTCGGAGTTCAAAGACTAGATTCTTCGCTAAAAGTGGAAAGTGTGCTCTGCTAAAAGTAATATTTCTTTGCTAAAAAGGTATTTGCAGGGTCATTTCTAAACTTTCTCTATAGCAATTATGTTACTTTCTCCTCTATGAAAAATGGCTTTGATCATTATTAGAGGGTTTCTTTTTCCCTTGTGTATTTTTATCAGGTTATAGTGGGGATGAAATTTTAAACTTGGGTTGCCTAAAGTTTGGAATTGGCTCACATACATTTGCAATTAAAAGTTATGAATTCACTCCACAACAAAAATACGTTTTATCCAACATTAACGAGATTAAATGATTAAAATATTTTTCAAAATTTAATCATAAATCCATAATTTTAAGAATTTTAATCAAATTTCTATCAAAACACCGGATATTGTGCATTTACTTTAAAAAATAAATGTTTTACGAAACTATCATTCGTAGTAGAGATGTGTACATCATTTCTTTCGTAGTGGAGTTGGATTGAATATTTACCCACTATAAGGAGAACACAAGATTAAGCGTAAATGATTCAAATATTTTTATTTTTTTTATTATCGTAAATCTCATCATTTTAAGAATTTGAATTAAATTTCTAGCGAAACACGGGATAGTGTGCATTTATTTTAAAAAATAAATATTTTACTAAAGTATTTTTTGTATTTGAGAAAATTTAATTTAAGAGTATTTTTTGTACTTCAGAAAATTTAAGTTTATTTATTTTTATGTGTCCATCTTATTCTAGTGGAATAGGTTTTTTTTTTAAGTTTTTAATGTTCCAAGATTTAGCAAAAATTTATAAAACAGTCCATTGCAACCTCTATTATTCGTAGTGGAGGTTTTAATAGATGTCCCCTATAACTAAAAAAATGTTAAGGGAGGTTTTGTTTTTTTGGTATTCATATTGGTAACAAGCACAAATGAATGTTTAATTAATACAATGGTTCATACATAAATATTAATACAATGGTTCATACATAAATAAAACACCAATGTGTATTGACCATTGTGTTGTACATATAAACACATTAATATTTATATTACTTTGTGTGCTAGTGGGACGTGAAATTTTGAATATTTGAGGTTATCAAAACCATTCTTTGTTACTAAACACCAAAGCTTATAATAGAGCATCAATGCATACTATAATTACGTGCATCGTAGTATTTTGAAGCAACAAATATAATATCGTATGTTTTCGTTTAAAGTAACAATGTCTATTAACAATTTATAACACTGCTATAGTAATGTAATTCATAGGCAACAATGTGTATTACCCATAAAAATATACTAGTATTTATATTTGTGGCACACTATGTAATGAGTTCAAAAGAATATGATGCACTAACATGTGTACATTTTTATTATTTTAATATTATTATTATTTTTTTATAAAATTTAAGTTTATAATTTCAAAAACAAATATCTTTTATAATGATATTTATTTTTATAATGATGGCATTAATGTGTTATTTAACATATCACATTTTTATTATTTATAATAATGTAAATCATTTATATATTAATTAATCAACAACACAACATTTTACAATAATGGATAATGCAATTAAATAAAAAAAATCATTTTATTATATATGAATAAGATACTCACCATCATACAAAATGGGACAATGCAAAGATCCACAATAATCAAAATAAAATCAATATGTAATTGTTACACTTATTGGTAATATGTTCTCATGCAATTCCAAGGCAATATGTTGAGTGCATTGAAAAAAAATTCCCGATTTTCATAGATAAATATTCTAAAACATACAACTTGTAGTCACATTCAATTATATTGATTTCAATCCACCACTTGAACTACTTTCATCACTCAAGCTACATGCATGCCTCATTTCTTCATCACTTGTAGGAGATATAGAATTGTGTTATCCAACCAACTCACAAACTAGAAGAAAAGATAGATCAACGACTTAAACATTATCCACTTCAAGGGGTAAACCTCCTTTAAATTACATAAATGAACAATTCTATGATGATTCAAATGAAAAAACCTACTTTCTATATGTAGGAGACTAAGGGGTCACAATATAATCATAGCCAACATAACAATAATAATGTAAGGGCACAACAATAACAATAGTGGGCTTCTATGGGGCACAATAATAAAAATATGGGGACTACATGGGCACAACAATAACAATAAGGGGATACACTAGTGTTATAGGGACCTAACATGCCCCTCTCCTTCAAAAACATGTTGTCCTCAACGCTTGAGTAGTTCTGAATGATTTCTTACAAAATTCTCATCCTCCCACGTGGAATCTTTAGCAAGTTCTTCCACTTGATGAGATACTCTGAAATCGATCGATTTCGAAGCTGTCGAGTTCTTGTTTCCACGGCTGCTTCAGGTTCCAATATTATTTTTCCTTCCTATTCAAGTTCTGGAAATATTGTTTGAAATGGGATCTTGTCATCTATAACCTTCTTTAAGCATGAAACATGGAAAACTAGGTGCACTCGGGACGATGCAGGAAGCTCCAGTTTGTATGTCATAGTACCAATATTTTGCAACACCTTGTAAGGACCATAATACTTTGGTGATAATTTATTATCCTTATTAGCTTGCTTGAGGGAGATTTGTTTGTATGGTTGTAGCCATAAAAATACCAAGTCGTCTACATCAAAACCTTATTCGCTTCGATTTTGATCTACCTGTTGTTTCATTCGATTTTGCGCCAAAGTGAGGTTATCCTTTACGAGTTGGAGAAATTGTGTTGATGTTCGATGTCATCTTCCACTGCTTGAACCTTAGAATTTTCTCTTAAAGATGATATGATGGACGGTGGATGATATCCATAAAATGCCATAAATGGGGTCATTTTTGCTGCAGTATGGAAGGAATTGTTATACCACCATTCAGCCAGAGGTAACCACTTGACCCATTGTGTCTTTTTATCAGATAAAAAGAAGCAAAGATATCCTTCCAAACATTTTCTCACTATCTCAATTTTCCCATCAGATTAAGTATGATAAGATGAGTTATGAGCTAATTGAGTACCCAAGAAAGAAAATAATTCCATCCAGAATTTTCCAGTGAAAATGGCATCTTTGTCACTTACAATAATCTTTGGGTTTCCATGTAGCTTTTGAATTGTTTCCATAAATGAAGTAGCAACTTTACTGGCTTTAAATGGATGATATAATGAACAAAAGTGTGCATACTTGGTATGTCTAAAAACTACCACCATGTTGACACTCTTTCCTTAGGACTTGGGTAAACCTCTGATAAAATCCATTGAAACCTCCTCCCAACGTTGAATTGGAATCGATAAAGTTTGTAACAAACTCGAGGTCTTAATTGTATCAACTTTATTTTTTTGGAAAACCAAAAATTCCGCCACAAAATTTTGAATATAAGATTTAAGGCCATCCCAAAAAAAATCCTTCTTGACCCCGTGGTATGTTTTAAAAAATCTCGAGTGCCCTCATAAGGGAGAGGTGTGCAATTAAAAAAGACTCTTTTGTTTGAGTTGGGAATTCTTAAAGGTATAAGTGATCTTTGTAGAATCATTTTTGTAGTTAAATGTATCAAATGTATTGGGATCTTGCTGCAAATTTTGAATGAGTATCCACACCCCTTCATCATTCTTCCATTCATCCCTTGCTTCGGTTATCCACTCAGGTTGGATAATAGAAATGGCACAAAGCAATGCTTTCGCACCCTCATCCTTTCTTGAGAGTGCATCTGCAACAACATTTTGCTTCCCTTTTTTGTAGATGATTTCAAAGTCATAACCCAACATATTTGTGACCCATTTTTGCTGCTCTTCTGAAGATAATCTTTGTTCCAAAAATTATTTAAGACTATCATGATCTGTTTTTACCTTGAAGTGTCTTCCCATTAGGTAAGGTCATCATTGCTTTAGTGCATGTAGTATTGCCAACATTTCCTTCTCATAAATAGGTTTGAGTAAATACTTTTCTTTTATTGGATGACTTTGAAAAATAATGAGTCTTCCTTTTTTCATTAAAACCACACCAATTCCATTTCCTAAGGCATCACATTCCACAATAAACGTTTTTGTGAATTCTGGTGTAGCTAAGACCGGTGCTTGGCACATTGCCTCTTTAAGATGTTCAAAGGTCTTAGTTGCTTCTGGAGTCCAATAAAATTCATCTTTATTCAGTAATGATGTTAGAGGTGTCAATATTCTCCCATAATTATTAACAAACTTGCGATAATACCCTGTCAACTCACGAAATCCTTGAATATGCTTTATGGTTGTGGGGATTTTCTATTCCTTAATGACTTTAATTTTGTTAGGGTCTACCTTAACACCTTCGTGAGATACAATATGACCCAAATATTCCACCTCCTATACTCCAAAGAAACATTTGGAGGTTTTTGCATATAATTTTTTCTCCTCTAATAGTTTGAGTATCATGTCCACATGTTGAACATGATCCTTCCAAGACTTGTTGTAGATAATTATATCATCAAAAAATAATAATACAAATTTTCTAAGGAAGGGTTTGAAAATAGAATTCATCAAACCTTGAAATGTGGAAGGTGCATTAGTAAGGCCAAAAGGCATGACCAAAAATTCATAATTACCCTCATGAGTTCTAAATGTTGTTTTCAGAATGTCTTTAGTCTTCATTCTAATTTGATGATATCACGAACAAAGATCCAACTTGGTGAAGTAATCTGCTCCATGTAATGCATCCAAAAATTCATCAAAGATGGGGATGGGAAATTTATCTTTAATAATGAGCTTGTTGAGCTCCCTATAATCTGGACACATACGCCATGATCCATCCTTCTTGTGCACCAATGCTACTGGAGAAAAGAAATAACTTTAACTATATTGAATTATACCAGCCTCTAGAATTTCTGCAACCATACGTTCAATATCACTCTTTTGGGCATAAGGATATTTGTAAGGCCTGATGTTTAGAGGAACACTTCTTGGAATCAAATGAATAGCATGATTATGATCACAAATAGTTGGGAGGTATTTGGGAGTCTCAAACACCTTGGAACTATTTTCCAAGACATTTTGGAGATTTGGAGAAATAGATGTTTTTGATGTTTGAACCTCTAGTGAGCATAATTGTGAAATTACGCCTTGTTTTTCTTTCTTCATAAGTTTTTTTCATGTCATTAGAGCTTATTATATTTCCTAGTTTCCCTGTGATACCTCATAATTTAACTTCCATTCCTTCCCGAAAAAAATTCAAGAAAAATTCTTGAAAATTAAAATCTATCATCCCCAAATATTGTAACTATTGGATTCCTAGTACAACATTAGCACCACCCATTTGTTTGGAGAGAATTGAAATATTAAATAAATATTCCCCCATGTTTAGCTTGATATTATGGCACTTTCCAGAGAAATTTATAGTTCCTCCATTGGCAACCATCACTTGACACTTTGGTGCTAGATATAAATTACAAAAATGAACAATTCTTGGATGATTCAAATGACAAACTCTAATTTATATATATATGAGTCTAAAGTGTCACAGTATAATCAAAGTCGACATAACAATAATAATGTAAGTGCACAACAATAACAATAGTGGGCTTCTATGGGGAAAAATAATAAAACTATGGGGACTACGTGTTATAGGTCAATTTGGGCATCATCCCCCATGACCTGGTCAAACTGGACATCATCCCTAGGACCAATGAAATAGGTTATATCACCCCCTTAAATTTCAGTTGCTATATGCCCTAAGAGAAGAACAAATCATTAATGGCTTCTATTGTGAGATTTATAAGGTTTGAAGTATATGTTACATTAATTATGAGCTCACCAATGCTACCTCTCAAGGGACTAACTACGTTGCATATGCAACTCCCTCCATTCAAGGGTGCACTACAATGCACTTCCCGACATTCAAGGGTGCGTTGGTCAAATGAGAGCGAAATTCTCATTGTTTCGGAATCTCCACATGGCCAGTGCCTTCTAGAAGAGTCCATATGTGTCAAAATTCAAATCAAAGTGTCCATCTAACACCTATGAAATTGGAAACATGTCTTGCCTATTATTAGAAAGTCATAGATTGAGAAACTACCATCATTTTCCCTTTAAATTGAGCACAGATCCTAGTGCTAGGGAAGGAAGAATTTTGGTAAAGAAATGTTGTTGGATTCTCAATTGAGAGAGTGAAAGAAGTGATATGCTGCTGGTGTGATGTTGGATGTGATGAGCTTGGGATGAAGCTCGAGCTGGTGACATCAAATCGATCATTGTTTGTAACCTCCCCCTTCTATTCTTTAATAAATATTGTTGTTCATTTGCCCATATATGTATATGTTTATGTTTCTATTTCTCATGCAATGGACTCTTGAATGATATATATGTTTCATGTTTAATCAACTTAAGTGATTAAGATAAGTAGGCATCTTTATATTGCAATCTGTTTTTTGTTCTCTGTTTATACTTACAGGAATCAATCCGGTGATCTAAGTTGGGTTGGAGGCGACAACAAAAGTGACAGAAGGAGAATAGGAAGCACTTGGATCACAAGTAGGTTCCTCTATCATTTTGTTTGTCTATTTATTCCTAGGGAAAGTGATAGCAAAGTCTTTCTTCTGTTGTTCTAAGTGCCTAATACCACACTTAGGGAATTTGATTTATCCGTAGATCATAATTTTGCATAACAAATTAGCGACTCCACTAGGGAGTTTCCTATCATTCCTGGTGTTTTTGTGTAATATTCCAAAACTTTCCTACAATAAATTGGAATATTAACTTTTGATATTTTCACTTAGGAGTTGAATAATTGGGTGAGAAGGCCCATTCATAATAAAAACATGGATAAAATCCCTCTAGTATGAAAGGGGATCAGTAATGGAACTAGATTTCACACCCTTATGTGTGAAAGGAGACATTTGCAAAGAGGATGGGTCAAGTTTGACCAAGTCAAACAACACAGAGGTATGAGGTGGAAAGCATCTTGTGGGATAGCGTAGAGAAAGAGGAGGGAAGATTCCATGATGAGGAAACCCTAAAGAGTGGGACCCATGGAGAGGGAGCTCTCATGTGTTTAAAAGGAGGGCAAGGCAGCCATTGTTACTCATGCATATGATTATTGATTTTGTGTCTGCTTAGACTATTTGTAGTCCCATCTGTTTAGCTAAGTTGCTATGCTGCATAACACAAGGATTTCCTGTTTAGGAATCCTTCTCCTTTCTTAAGAAGCCACTT